>CM034355.1:60734183-60919530 GCA_019925275.1 Mytilus edulis
TGGCCAGGTTTTTAGACAAGAATTATAAAGTGCTATATAAGTCTACATTTAAATATTTTATTTCAAAAAAAATTAAATATGAACTTATCAGAAGAAATATTATTCATGCCTTTACCAGAAAACTTGAAGTGTATTCCTAATGTTTACAAAGAAATGTTTAAAGGTTTTTATCTCTTATGAAATGATATCGTTTTTGATCTTAGCACTACAAATTCATACGATCAACCTTAATTTTTTTATCCAAATGTGTTATCCAATGGAAAAAAATGTTTTAGTAAAAGATATATTTTATGAAGTTATAGAGATTTTTTTTATACCAGAAATGGTTATAGTTGAGATGATACAAAATGTTACTCATCATTGTGGCATAAACAATATTGTAAAAAGATGTAATATTTTAAAAGTTATACATGTACAATGTTTTGCCTAAAAATGGCAAAAAAAATTTGATAAAAATATGCATAGGAAAAATGTTTCTCGCTCTAAATATTAATGTCATTTTCAAAGACAAATTGTCTGAGTATTCTTTGTGTTCGACAAAAGATTTGTATTTATTACTAGTAAACTATGTCAGCATCCTATTTGCAATAAAAAGATTTTGAGATTGAAGTGAATGATTTTTGTATAGTATGGAAAAACGTCTCTTTTCTTTTCTTTTTTTGGGGGGGGGGGGGGGGGGGGGGGGGGGTTGGAAACCATCTATATTAATGAATTTAGATTTCAAAATAGCACATTATTGTGTTTTTACTAAAATCTAAACTTATGAATATGAAACTTATAAATTACAAAGTATGTGATGTATGTGAAAAGGAGGTAGATATTTTCATTATGTTCTGAATTAGTAGAATTTCATCTGTTTCTGCAACAAAAGTTGTCAGTTTTTTTTTTTTGGTTAATGTTGATTCTGACAAAATTGTATGAAGAGGTATTTATGTTGTTTGTTTTTTTTATCTTTCAAAGACGTAAATGTAAGCTTTGTCAACTTCATGTTATCTATAGCGAGATATTGTAACTTCTGAAGAAGGAATTTACTTAAATAACTTACCTGTATGAATATTTGTGTGATGCATGATGTATGAGAAATGATTTGGAGATACACTTTTTAAAGAATAATATTCTGTTACAAGAGACTGAAGGTGTCAAAGCATTTAATTTCTGATTATTGTGTTGATTATATATGTCATTATACTTAAAATATTGCCTTGAGATATTTTTGTGTAATATGTAATATATCTATTGTATATAAATGTTGAATAATTTAATAAAGATGAAAAAAAAATACCTGGCATCTTACCATTATTTGCTTTCATAACGACTCTAATTAGTTAAAAAAAAATGTACAAGGCTTATAGCATTGATACGCCAGACGCGCTTTTCGTCAACATAAGACTCATCAGTGACGCTCAGGTCAAAATAGTTAAAAAGCCAAACGAATATAAAGTTCAAGAGCATTGAGGACTCAAAATTCCAAAAAGTTGTGCCAAATATCGCTTAACACTTCACTGATTGAAAATTCTTCATCAAGGTGATTACATATATCATTTTCTCTTATTTCAAAATTTTCAATCGATCTACATACGAAGTAAATTATAAAAACAGTTCTTGCATTTATCTAACACTGTATCTAAATTGTCTGTTATTGAACCATCATATTGTACCACTTCATTAGGTATATTCGATTGCCTCTCATTGCCAATGCCAATTCAGGCAATTCTTTGCCAATATTGTCTTTTCGACTATTGGACGGATTCATCAAAGTGTAGGCGTTTTTCAACAAAAATTCTGTGCAAGCGTTTTTTTTTTGTCGTATATTGTTGACAATGTAAACAGTTATTTTCAGCTTCACATGTATTGATCCATATTTCAGTCAGTTCCGTATTCCACCAGGTTTTTTTTTTAAATCGAAGCCATTTATTGTTAGTACCATTCAACACTTTTACCCTAAGCTTGATCATCTGGCTTATTGCTAATTTCAATATGCATAATATCAACAAAATTATTATACAAATCATCAACTTATGTATAGTAAACTCATCATAGATACCAAGACACCAGACGCGCGTTTCGTCTACAAAAGACTCCTCAGTGACGTTCGAAACAAACAATGTTAAATGGCCAAATAAAGTATGAAGTTGAAGAGCATTGAGGACCAAAAATTTCTAAAAGATTTGCCAAATACAGCTAAGGTAAGCTATTCCTGAGGTAGAAAAGCCTTAGTAATTATAAATTCAAAGTGTTGTTAACAGTTAATTTATAATTATGAACATATCATTGATAACTCAAGTCATATTTTTTTCTGTTTTTTGTTTTGTTTTGATGCCTCATTCTGAGTTATAAAGATATAGATTTCAACACTGCAACAAGTGTGTTACGATATTTCTCAACACGAGACAGTTAAATTCTAAATTTCTCAACAATCAAACATTACATCAATGATAAGTCTCTATGTTTAGATGTATTTAAAAAAAAAAAGAACATCAACAGTCAGTTAAAATATCGTGGTATTTCCAGGCAGTGGACCAGTCAACAAAACCACTAAACAAAAATATGAGAACATCAAAAAAAAAAATTCAAAATCATACAATTTAAAATCAAAACATCACCAAACACTCAATACACTGTAATGATATATAATGTATAAATTGGTTAGTCAATCCTTTCCACAAAAGGTCAAAAACCAAGTAAAATAAAAAAAAAATAATAATTATTGTTGTTTAAGGAAGCTGGATTGTCATGTTTTGGATTTTTTGTCAGATTTTCGGAATCCTCTGGTTTTATCCATTTAAATGCCTTGAAAAAATTTGCCCGGTGACCCCCATTTTTCTTTTTAAATTTCTTTAACATATATAAAGATAAGCCATCTGTAAAAGTCTTATAAAATTCTAATTATTTTTTAACAGTTTTTGAGAACTTTAACTTGTCAATGATAAAGCTATGAAAAGTCAAGAGAGAATATTTTCCCGCCAAAATTTCAATGGCTCATATCTTGAAAACAAGCACGGTGACCTATATATTTTTTTTGCTTTTTGAATTCCTCTATTAATTCCTTATCAATATAAGCTAGTGTTTTGAAAAGTTAATTACTTTGAAGCTGAGAAGCGAGCTCCCTTAAAATAAGATATATATATCCATAACGAGTCTTGTGTATGATTTTTATAAAAGATGAAAATGATGATTACACTTTGTGGTCAACTGTCAACTTCCTGAATATTCAAAACAGATGCAACGTCCTCTAAACCTAAAGAAGGTTACCTGAAAGGATAAAATGATATTACAAAGGCATGGCTACTACAAAACCCGCCTCTAGTTAAACGAGTTGACATTTTTCATGAAATCTGCAGAAAAGGGTGTGTGACGTCGTTCCACACCCCTGCTCCCCATCCCGGACTTTTTATTCTCCCTGAAGACTTCTCTTTATTTTATGTGATTTGTAGCATGGATATAGAGTTTTTGATATATCAATTTAAAAAAGAAAATATTGACAAACCATTTTTTCTTTCTTTTTGACTTTATAATATTTTTTTGGCAAAAACTTACATAAGCCAGTTGAAGGAATATTGCAAAAAAAGGGTAGCGATTTTCATTTTTTTTTTTTTTAAATATCATGTCTAAAATATTTCAAAATATTCATTTATCATTTTGTTCTGAGATAAAGTATATATATATATATATATACGAGTCTAAATTGAAAACTACGTTCAAACCTATGATTGCGTTGGATAAAAACCGCAATTTTTATACGTGTGCATGTCAAACAAATTTCGTTGTAGAAGGGTCTAAAAACAGCACAAACAACATTTTCCAAAAGACCAAAAAAGTGAAAAAGTATATTTAAACAAAGCGCATTTGACTAACAGGTCGAACAACTGATGTTCTTTAACCTTGCTGACTGCCATTGACGATTGCCAAATAAAATTGATCACAAGATGTAACAAACTGGATCTGAATATAAATTTAATACGTCACAGAAAAAAAAAATTGTTAACTTGTGGCTACGATGTATTGCCACAAACATTCGGTGTAAATATTTCTTTAGTACACCAGATCTAGATTTCGACAATATATGTCTCTTCAGTGATGTTAGGGATCGAAACGGTATTTGGAAGGCCATATAATTTACTCTCAATTTAAGACTGACTCTTGAATTTTAAGAGACAATATATAGGATGAACGGATCATATAAACCGGAGGGAAAACATGATACATGCCCAAACAAAAAAATATAAACGAGTCTAAATTGAAAACTACGTTCAAACCTATGATTGCGTTGGATAAAAACCGCAATTTTTATACGTGTGCATGTCAAACAAATTTCGTTGTAGAAGGGTCTAAAAACAGCACAAACAACATTTTCCAAAAGACCAAAAAAGTGAAAAAGTATATTTAAACAAAGCGCATTTGACTAACAGGTCGAACAACTGATGTTCTTTAACCTTGCTGACTGCCATTGACGATTGCCAAATAAAATTGATCACAAGATGTAACAAACTGGATCTGAATATAAATTTAATACGTCACAGAAAAAAAAATTGTTAACTTGTGGCTACGATGTATTGCCACAAACATTCGGTGTCAATATTTCTTTAGTACACCAGATCTAGATTTCGACAATATATGTCTCTTCAGTGATGTTAGGGATCGAAACAGTATTTGGAAGGCCATATAATTTACTCTCAATTTAAGACTGACTCTTGAATTTTAAGAGACAATATATAGGATGAACGGATCATATAAACCGGAGGGAAAACATGATACATGCCCAAACAAAAAATATAAACGAGTCTAAATTGAAATAAAATTAACGGTACTAATTTTCTTGCACCAGATGCGCATTTCGACAATAAAAACTACGTTCAAACCTATGATTGCGTTGGATAAAAACCGCAATTTTTATACGTGTGCATGTCAAACAAATTTCGTTGTAGAAGGGTCTAAAAACAGCACAAACAACATTTTCCAAAAGACCAAAAAAGTGAAAAAGTATATTTAAACAAAGCGCATTTGACTAACAGGTCGAACAACTGATGTTCTTTAACCTTGCTGACTGCCATTGACGATTGCCAAATAAAATTGATCACAAGATGTAACAAACTGGATCTGAATATAAATTTAATACGTCACAGAAAAAAAAAATTGTTAACTTGTGGCTACGATGTATTGCCACAAACATTCGGTGTCAATATTTCTTTAGTACACCAGATCTAGATTTCGACAATATATGTCTCTTCAGTGATGTTAGGGATCGAAACGGTATTTGGAAGGCCATATAATTTACTCTCAATTTAAGACTGACTCTTGAATTTTAAGAGACAATATATAGGATGAACGGATCATATAAACCGGAGGGAAAACATGATACATGCCCAAACAAAAAATATAAACGAGTCTAAATTGAAAACTACGTTCAAACCTATGATTGCGTTGGATAAAAACCGCAATTTTTATACGTGTGCATGTCAAAAAATTTCGTTGTAGAAGGGTCTAAAAACAGCACAAACAACATTTTCCAAAAGACCAAAAAAGTGAAAAAGTATATTTAAACAAAGCGCATTTGACTAACAGGTCGAACAACTGATGTTCTTTAACCTTGCTGACTGCCATTGACGATTGCCAAATAAAATTGATCACAAGATGTAACAAACTGGATCTGAATATAAATTTAATACGTCACAGAAAAAAAAAATTGTTAACTTGTGGCTACGATGTATTGCCACAAACATTCGGTGTCAATATTTCTTTAGTACACCAGATCTAGATTTCGACAATATATGTCTCTTCAGTGATGTTAGGGATCGAAACGGTATTTGGAAGGCCATATAATTTACTCTCAATTTAAGACTGACTCTTGAATTTTAAGAGACAATATATAGGATGAACGGATCATATAAACCGGAGGGAAAACATGATACATGCCCAAACAAAAAATATAAACGAGTCTAAATTGAAAACTACGTTCAAACCTATGATTGCGTTGGATAAAAACCGCAATTTTTATACGTGTGCATGTCAAACAAATTTCGTTGTAGAAGGGTCTAAAAACAGCACAAACAACATTTTCCAAAAGACCAAAAAAGTGAAAAAGTATATTTAAACAAAGCGCATTTGACTAACAGGTCGAACAACTGATGTTCTTTAACCTTGCTGACTGCCATTGACGATTGCCAAATAAAATTGATCACAAGATGTAACAAACTGGATCTGAATATAAATTTAATACGTCACAGAAAAAAAAAATTGTTAACTTGTGGCTACGATGTATTGCCACAAACATTCGGTGTCAATATTTCTTTAGTACACCAGATCTAGATTTCGACAATATATGTCTCTTCAGTGATGTTAGGGATCGAAACGGTATTTGGAAGGCCATATAATTTACTCTCAATTTAAGACTGACTCTTGAATTTTAAGAGACAATATATAGGATGAACGGATCATATAAACCGGAGGGAAAACATGATACATGCCCAAACAAAAAATATAAACGAGTCTAAATTGAAAACTACGTTCAAACCTATGATTGCGTTGGATAAAAACCGCAATTTTTATACGTGTGCATGTCAAACAAATTTCGTTGTAGAAGGGTCTAAAAACAGCACAAACAACATTTTCCAAAAGACCAAAAAAGTGAAAAAGTGTATTTAAACAAAGCGCATTTGACTAACAGGTCGAACAACTGATGTATTTTAACCTTGCTGACTGCCATTGACGATTGCAAATAAAATTGATCACAAGATGTAACAAACTGGATCTGAATATAAATTTAATACGTCACAGAAAAAAAAAATTGTTAACTTGTGGCTACGATGTATTGCCACAAACATTCGGTGTCAATATTTCTTTAGTACACCAGATCTAGATTTCGACAATATATGTCTCTTCAGTGATGTTAGGGATCGAAACGGTATTTGGAAGGCCATATAATTTACTCTCAATTTAAGACTGACTCTTGAATTTTAAGAGACAATATTATAGGATGAACGGATCATATAAACGGAGGGAAAACATGATACATGCCCAAACAAAAAAATTAAACGAGTCTAAATTGAAAACTACGTTCAAACTATGATTGCGTTGGATAAAAACCGCAATTTTTATACGTGTGCATGTCAAACAAATTTCGTTGTAGAAGGGTCTAAAAACAGCACAAACAACATTTTCAAAAGACCAAAAAAGTGAAAAGTATATTTAAACAAAGCGCATTTGACTAACAGGTCGAACAATGATGTTCTTTAACTTGCTGACTGCCATTGACGATTGCCAAATAAAATTGATCACAAGATGTAACAAACTGGATTGAATATAAATTTAATACGTCACAGAAAAAAAAATTGTTAATTGGGCTACGATGTATTGCCACAAACATTCGGTGTCAATATTTCTTTAGTACACCAGATCTGATTTCGACAATAATGTCTCTTCAGTGATGTTAGGGATCGAACGGTATTTGAAGGCCATAAATTACTCTCAATTTAAGACTGACTCTTGATTTTAAGAGACAATATAGTGATGAAGGATTCATATAAACGGAGGGAAAACATGATACATGCCCAAAAAAAAATTTAAACGAGTCTAAATTGAAAATACTTCAAACTATGATTGGTTGGATAAAAACGCAATTTTTATACGTGTGCATGTCAAACAAATTTCTTGTAGAAGGGTCTAAAAACAGCACAAACAACATTTTCCAAAGACCAAAAAAGTGAAAAACTATTTTAAACAAAGCGCTTTGACTAACAAAGTTCGACAATGATGTTCTTTAACATTGCGACGCATTGACGAATTGCCAAATAAAATTGAATACAAGTATAAAACATGGATCTGAATAAAATTTAATACGTCACAGAAAAAAAAATTTGTTACTTGTGGCTAACGATTATTGCCAATAACATTCGGTGTCAATATTTCTTTAGTACACCAGATTAAAATTTCGACAATATTGTCTCTTGTGATGTTAGGGATCGAAACGGTATTTGTGAAGCCATATATTACTCTCAATTTAAGACTGACTCTTGAATTTTAAGAGACAATATATAGGATGAAGGATCATATAAACCGAGGAAAAATGATACATGCCAATAAAAAATATAAACGAGTCTAAATGAAAAACTACGTTAAACTATGATTGCGTGGAATAAAAACGCAATTTTATACGTTGCATGTCAAACAAATTTCGTTGTAGAAGGGTCTAAAACAGCCAAACAATCATTTTCCAAAGACCAAAAAAGTGAAAAAGTATATTTAAACAAAGCGCATTTGACAACAAAGGTGAAAACTGATGTTCTTTAACCTTGCGACTGCCATTGACATTGCCAAATAAATTGATCACAAGATGTAACAAACTGGATTGAATATAAATTTAATACGTCACAGAAAAAAAAAAATTTTAACTTGTGGCTACGATGTATTGCCACAAACATTCGGTGTCAATATTTCTTTAGTACACCAGATCTAGATTTCGACAATATATGTCTCTTCAGTGATGTTAGGGATCGAAACGGTATTTGGAAGGCCATATAATTTACTCTCAATTTAAGACTGACTCTTGAATTTTAAGAGACAATATATAGGATGAACGGATCATATAAACGGAGGGAAACATGATACATGCCCAAACAAAAAATATATAAACGAGTCTAAATTGAAAACTACGTTCAAACCTATGATTGCGTTGGATAAAAACCGCAATTTTTATACGTGTGCATGTCAAACAAATTTCGTTGTAGAAGGGTCTAAAAACAGCACAAACAACATTTTCCAAAAGACCAAAAAGTGAAAAAGTTATTTAAACAAAGCGCATTTGACTAACAGGTCGAACAACTGATGTTTTTAACCTTGCTGACTGCCATTGACGATTGCCAAATAAAATTGATCACAAGATGTAACAAACTGGATCTGAATATAAATTTAATACGTCACAGAAAAAAAAAATTGTTAACTTGTGGCTACGATGTATTGCCACAAACATTCGGTGTCAATATTTCTTTAGTACACCAGATCTAGATTTCGACAATATATGTCTCTTCAGTGATGTTAGGGATCGAAACGGTATTTGGAAGGCCATATAATTTACTCTCAATTTAAGACTGACTCTTGAATTTTAAGAGACAATATATAGGATGAAGGATCATATAAACCGGAGGGAAAACATGATACATGCCCAAACAAAAAATATAAACGAGTCTAAATTGAAAACTACGTTCAAACCTATGATTGCGTTGGATAAAAACCGCAATTTTTATACGTGTGCATGTCAAACAAATTTCGTTGTAGAAGGGTCTAAAAACAGCACAAACAACATTTTCCAAAAGACCAAAAAAGTGAAAAAGTATATTTAAACAAAGCGCATTTGACTAACAGGTCGAACAACTGATGTTCTTTAACCTTGCTGACTGCCATTGACGATTGCCAAATAAAATTGATCACAAGATGTAACAAACTGGATCTGAATATAAATTTAATACGTCACAGAAAAAAAAAATTGTTAACTTGTGGCTACGATGTATTGCCACAAACATTCGGTGTCAATATTTCTTTAGTACACCAGATCTAGATTTCGACAATATATGTCTCTTCAGTGATGTTAGGGATCGAAACGGTATTTGGAAGGCCATATAATTTACTCTCAATTTAAGACTGACTCTTGAATTTTAAGAGACAATATATAGGATGAACGGATCATATAAACCGGAGGGAAAACATGATACATGCCCAAACAAAAAATATAAACGAGTCTAAATTGAAAACTACGTTCAAACCTATGATTGCGTTGGATAAAAACCGCAATTTTTATACGTGTGCATGTCAAACAAATTTCGTTGTAGAAGGGTCTAAAAACAGCACAAACAACATTTTCCAAAAGACCAAAAAGTGAAAAAGTATTTAAACAAAGCGCATTTGACTAACAGGTCGAACAACTGATGTTTTTACCTTGCTGATGCATTGACGATTGCCAAATAATGATCCAGATGTAACAAACTGGATCTGAATATAATTTAATACGTCACAAAAAAAAAAATTGTTATTGTGGCTACGATGTATTGCCACAAACATTCGGTGTCAATATTTCTTAGTACACCAGATCTAGATTTCGAAATATATGTCTCTTCAGTGATGTTAGGGATCGAAACGGTATTGGAAGCATAAATTTACTCTCAATTTAGACTGACTCTGAATTTTAAGAGACAATATATAGGATGACGGATCATATAAACCGGAGGGAAAACATGATACATGCCAAACAAAAAATAAAAGAGTCTAAATTGAAAACACTTCAAACTATGATTGCGTTGGATAAAAACCGCAATTTTTTACGTGTGCATGTCAAACAAATTTCGTTGTAGAAGGGTCTAAAAACAGACAAACAACATTTTCCAAAGACCAAAAAAGTGAAAAAGTTATTTAAACAAAGCGCATTTGACTAACAGTCGAACAATGAGTTTTTAACCTTGCTGACTGCCATGACGATTGCCAAATAAATTGATCACAAGATGTAACAAACTGGATTGATATAAATTTAATACGTCACAGAAAAAAAAAATTGTTAACTTGTGGCTACGATGTATTGCCACAAACATTCGGTGTCAATATTTCTTTAGTACACCAGATCTAGATTTCGACAATATATGTCTCTTCAGTGATGTTAGGGATCGAAACGGTATTTGGAAGGCCATATAATTTACTCTCAATTTAAGACTGACTCTTGAATTTTAAGAGACAATATATAGGATGAACGGATCATATAAACCGGAGGGAAAACATGATACATGCCCAAACAAAAATATAAACGAGTCTAAATTGAAAACTACGTTCAAACCTATGATTGCGTTGGATAAAAACCGCAATTTTTATACGTGTGCATGTCAAACAAATTTCGTTGTAGAAGGGTCTAAAAACAGCACAAACAACATTTTCCAAAAGACCAAAAAAGTGAAAAAGTATATTTAAACAAAGCGCATTTGACTAACAGGTCGAACAACTGATGTTCTTTAACCTTGCTGACTGCCATTGACATATATATATAGATCTAACATTGTTGGGTTGATGTTTAGACGAGTTGTATATATATATATTCCCGGCGAGGGAAGAACAAAAAATTTGCGAAAGCAAATTTACAGATCTAACATTGTTGGGTTGATGTTTAGAAGAGTTGTATATATATATATATAAACGAGTCTTTATTGAAAACTATGTTCAAACCTATGATTGCGTTGAATAAAAACCGCAATTTTTATACGTGTGCATGTATAACAAATTTCCTTGTAGAAAAAAAAAAACGGTCTAAAAACAGCACAAACAACATTTTCCAAAAGACCAAAAATTGAAAAAGTATATTTAAACAAAACGCATTTGACTAACAGGTCGAACAACTGATGTTCTTTAACCTTGCTGACTGCCATTGGCGATTGCCAAATAAAATTGATCACAAGATGTAACAAAATGGATCTGAATATAAATTTAATACGTCACAGAAAAAAAAAAATTGTTAACTTGTGGCTACGATGTATTGCCACAAACATTCGGTGTCAATATTTCTTTAGTACACCAGATCTAGATTTCGACAATATATGTCTCTTCAGTGATGTTAGGGATCGAAACGGTATTTGGAAGGCCATATAATTTACTCTCAATTTAAGACTGACTCTTGAATTTTAAGAGACAATATATAGGATGAACGGATCATATAAACCGGAGGGAAAACATGATACATGCCCAAACAAAAAATATAAACGAGTCTAAATTGAAAACTACGTTCAAACCTATGATTGCGTTGGATAAAAACCGCAATTTTTATACGTGTGCATGTCAAACAAATTTCGTTGTAGAAGGGTCTAAAAACAGCACAAACAACATTTTCCAAAAGACCAAAAAAGTGAAAAAGTATATTTAAACAAAGCGCATTTGACTAACAGGTCGAACAACTGATGTTCTTTAACCTTGCTGACTGCCATTGACATATATATATAGATCTAACATTGTTGGGTTGATGTTTAGACGAGTTGTATATATATATATTCCCGGCGAGGGAAGAACAAACAATTTGCGAAAGCAAATTTACAGATCTAACATTGTTGGGTTGATGTTTAGAAGAGTTGTATATATATATATATAAACGAGTCTTTATTGAAAACTATGTTCAAACCTATGATTGCGTTGAATAAAAACCGCAATTTTTATACGTGTGCATGTATAACAAATTTCCTTGTAGAAAAAAAAAACGGTCTAAAAACAGCACAAACAACATTTTCCAAAAGACCAAAAATTGAAAAAGTATATTTAAACAAAACGCATTTGACTAACAGGTCGAACAACTGATGTTCTTTAACCCTGCTGACTGCCATTGGCGATTGCCAAATAAAATTGATCACAAGATGTAACAAAATGGATCTTAATATAAATTTTAACTAAACAGAAAAAAAAATAACTTGTGGCCACGATGTTATGCCACAAACATACGGTGTCAAGATTTTTTTAGTACACCAGATCCGGATTTCGACAATAAATGTCTCTTCAGTGATGTTAGGGATCGAAACGGTATTTGGAAGGCCATATAAAAAGTACCCTCATTTTTAGAGTACCTTATATATATATAAGAACGTCTGAGCCAGTGACAACTCTACAACAGATTTATCCATCGGATCACCAGCAGTGATGGTGATAAATGGCTGTGTACATTATGTATATACAACTCGTCTAAACATCAACCCAACAATGTAAGATATATAAATTTGCTTTCGCTAAATTTTGGTTCTTCCCTCGCCAGGATTCGAACCCATGCTACGGAGATATCGTGACACCAAATCGCCTGCACTGTAACCGGTGCGCTAGACCACACGACCACCTGGGCTCATAAAAACGAAGCTTTCGGTGGCCGAAATATATATTATATATATATATATGCATTTTATATATATATATATATTTGCATTTTTTGGCAGGTACCTTTATTGCCTAAAAAGGGCCAAATATTGACACTTCTAGGACTCCAAAGATGGTAACTCTTTCAAAGAATATTTCTAAAAATAGTTTGGAAACCTATTCTCAAATTTTGATATTTTGTAAGGTACACCTCAAGGAACAATATATGGGAAATTTAAGAAAATCATTGGCTTGATTTTTTGGGGGGTACAGTGTCCTTCTCTACCTTAATATTTAAAGCGCGAGACTTGTCGAAAGTTTGAAATCATTAAGATTTAACTGCTGAGAGTGGAGAAATATCTTAATAAAATTGAAAATAGAAATGGGGAATGTGTCAAAGAGACAACAAGCCTACCATAGAACAAACAACAGCAGATGGTCACCAACAGGTCTTCAATGCAGCGAGAAATTCCCGCACCCGGAGGTGTCCTTCAACTGGTCCTTAAACAAATATATATACTACTTCAGTGTTAATGAACGCCATACTAAACTCGTACACAAGAAACAAAAATTAAAAATAATACAAGACTAACAAAGGCCAGAGGCTCCTGACTTGGGCCCGGCGCAAAAATGCGGCGGGTTTAAACATGTTTATGCGATCTCAACCCTCTCCCTATACCTCTAGCCAATGTAGATAAGTAAACGCATAACAATACGCACATTAAAATTCAGTTCAAGAGAAGTCCGAGTCTGATGTCAGAAGATGTAACCAAAGAAAGTAAACAAAATGAAAATAATACATAAATAACGACAGACTACTAGCAGTTAACTGACATGCCAGCTCCAGACTTCAATTAAACTGATTGAAAGATTATGTCTCCATCACATGAATATCAGGCACAATCCTTCCCGTTAGGGGTTTAGTATCATACCATCATAACATACATAAGAAGAACATAACCCGTGTCATGCCAACAACTGATTTTTAAATAAATGTGTTTAGTTCCGATGCAAAAACCATATAAGTGAATCAATATTAACGCCAAAATATGTAATCTTTAACGACCTGACAACAGTATCGTAACTATATCACTTAATAAGTCTATTTAAAGTTTTTGTTAGCTTCTGAGGTGATTACTGGCATTTTTTTTGCTTTATAAAGAATATTTCCTTCAAAAATCTGATGTGAAATACCTGAACGTATAAGAAGTCTGCATATTGAGCAATATTTACGAATGATGTCCTTATACCGATGATAAAATTTAGTAAATCTTTTGACTAGTTTGTGATATCAAAAACCCTGGTGTACAATTTTTCTGTAATACATAAATTTCTCTCTTTAAAATCTAAAACATTGTTACATACACGAGCGAATCGTACAAGTCGAGATATATAAACACTGTAAGATGGTGACAGGGAACGTCACCATCTAAAAATGGATAATTAACGATAGGAAATGAAAAATCATCTCTTTGTCATAAATTTAAGTATTAAGCTTTCCGTTGATGATATAGATATCAAGATCGAGAATGGGCAGTGATCATTGTTAGTATTAGCTTTATTTAAAGTAAGTTCAACAGGATAAATTTCTTTAGTATACATACTGTAGTCATTATTGAGAGCCAACACACGAGTTATAGTGGTAGAATCTGTTTATCTAAAAATTTGTATCCTTCCTTAGCAGAGAGTTGTGTTTTTTTTATATGTGACGTCCTCAGAAAGTGTTGCCTTTTTTCATGACGTCACAATAGGAAAATTCAGAAAGACCAAGAAAATTTAACGTTAAATTTATAAATTTCGACAAATCATTTGCTGAGAACGGATATTTCACTAGTGATGAGAAATAATTTTCTTACACCGCTCAGGAAATGAGAAAAATAGCACAAACAATTGAGAATATCTTATTCCCGACGAGAATTGATAGACTACATGACATCATACATTGTTTTTATTTTATCATTATTTTAAGTTTTTCAAAGTAGTTTTAGTAAAAGAAAATGTAATTTTTAGAATTCATATTGCCTCTCCTTATTATTTTACTTATTTGATAATTTTGGTATGATTTATGACTCGAATGAAAACCAATTTTGTTAGCGGGGAGAGATGTAGGGGGATCAATTACATCAAAGAGTTAAAGGTTAATGTTTTATCAATTTGTATGATTTATAACTCGAATGAAACTACATTTGTTTAGAGGGGAGAGATGTGGTGTGATCAATACCTTCAAAGAGTTGATGGTCAATGTTATATCAATTTTTATAATTTATAACTCGAATGAAAACGAATTTTGTTTAGCGGGGAGAGCTGTGGTGGGATCTATTACATCATTTGAAGAGTTGATGGTCATTGTTATATAAATTTGTATGATTTATAACTCGAATGAAAACGAATTTTGTTTCGCGGGGAGAGATGTGGTGTGATCAATTACATCAAAGAGATGATGGTCAATGTTATATCAATTTGTATGATTTATAACTCGAATGAAAACGAAATTTGTTTAGAGGGGAGAGATGTGGTGTGATCAATTACATCAAAGAGATCATGGTCAATGTTATATCAATTTGTATGATTTATAACTCGAATGAAAACGAAATTTGTTTAGAGGGGAGAGATGTGGTGTGATCAATTACATCAAAGAGATGATGGTCAATGTTATATCAATTTGTATGATTTATAACTCGAATGAAAACGAAATTTGTTTAGATGGGAGAGATGTGGTGTTATCAATTACATCAAAGAGATGATGGTCAATGTTATATCAATTTGTATGATTTTAAACTCGAATGAAAACGAATTTTGTTTAGATGGGAGAGATGTGGTGGGATCAATTACATCAAAGAGTTGATGGTCATTGTTATATAAATTTGTATGATTTATAACTCGAATGAACACGAATTTTGTTTAGCGGGGAGAGATTTAGTGGGATCAATTACATCAAAGAATTGATGGTCAATGTTATATCAATTTATATGATTCATAACTCGAATGAAACGAAATTTGTTTAGAGGGGAGAGATGTGGTGTGATCAATTACATCAAAGAGTTGATGGTCAATGTTATATCAATTTGTATGATTTATAACTCGAATGAAAACGAATTTTGTTTAGAGGGGAGAGATGTGGTGGGATCAATTACATCAAAAAGTTGATGGTCAATGTTATATCAGTTTAATGATCTTTCATATTGATTAATGTGACAGTTTATATGATTCATGGGATGCAAAGTAGAGTTGCATAAAAAACGAAAAGCCAATGTAGATACAAGTATCTTGTCTGGGAGAGGGATAAATCCTACTTTGTAAAGGATCACTCTGATTCAAACAAAAAAATCTCCGAAACTGACATTACCAAGATGCTTGATTTCTTGATTGACAACATATTTGTAACGTTCGGAAGACGTGTTTTTCAGCAAATTGTGGGCATTCCAATGGGAAGCAATTGTGCCTCTCTTTTATGCTGACTTGTTTCTTTATTGTTATGAGGCTGACTTCATACAGTAACTCCTTAGGAAAAAAGATAGGAAGTTAGCAATATCCTTTAACTCTTCTTTCCGCTATAATGATGACATTCTTTCGCTAAATAATTCAAAATTTGGTGGCGATGTTGAACGCATCTATCCCATCGAACTAGAGATAAAGGATACAACAGATACAGTTAAGTCTGCCTCATATCTTCACTTACATCTAGAAATTGACAATGATGGTCGGTTGAAAACATATCTTTACGACAAAAAGAGATGATTTCAGCTTTTCAATTGTGAACTTTTCATTTCTAAGTAGCAACATTCCAGCAGCACCTGCATACGGGTAACTATCTCCCAATTGATACGATATTCCCATGTTTGCATTTCATATCATGATTTTCTCGATAGATGGTTGCTGCTCACAAGGAAGCTATTAAACCAAGAGTTCCAAATGGTGAAGTTTAAATCATCCTTTCGTAAAATTAACGGACGCCATCACGAGTTGGTTGACCGTTATGGAATAACCTTTTCACAAATGATATCGGATATGTTCGTTACGTCGTAACTACGGTCCCCTTCCCTTTCATGAATGTGACCTACCGAATTAGACTATTTACCTGATTTGTTATAACATAAGCCATACGGCGGGTGCCACATGTGGAGCGGGATCTGCTTACCCTTCCGTTGCTTATTCTTTAGTGTTCTACGTATACACGTGTCTGGCATATATAACTGATCCATAAGCCACTTAAGTTACTGAATATATGAAGATTTGTTGAAACAATTTCATCGTCTAACTGGAAGCATATTTCTATTTTCATACAACATAGGGATAACAAGTATTTCGATTATTGGAACCTAACGGGTCGAATAAAGTAGCAACTTCGCAAAGAATGTCTTGTGTAGTAAATTTGAAGTTATCAGCAGGTTGGTTGGCTTTGAAGGTGAATCTAATATTGTCTGTCTACCATTATACTGTAAGGATTTTCAACAGCGCTAAATATCTATCTTCGAGATCGACTTGCGACGCACGATCGTCTTTTGGTGAAACGATGCAAAACTGCCAATGAATTTGATAGCCATTTTTCGCGCATACTTTCCGGCTTTTGCCCATTACTACGATAAGTGGTTAGAAAGTCCGTTGCCTTGGACTTTCCGAATTAATTTTCATCTTCTGAGTTCAGTGTTTTTGTAATTTTACTTTTGTCTATCATTGATTACAAAGTATATTTATGTTGATTTAAGAACTGTTTCGGCCGCTTTTAGATATGAATCTTTCATCATTTCGCCATCCTTTTGAAAAACAAAACATAAAAATAAACTTCCGAGTCTTAAAATCGACTAATGAATTACCTTTCTCAATTATAAATACCGTGGTAAAATAAAAAAAATATGAAAGCCTCCTATATATATTTCAGGTGATAAGATAAGGACAAAAGTAATTATAACTGTACCGCTGTCATATCCTTCGAAAAAAACGGGGAATATACCAATAAGGTAATAAAACCCATCAATGAAAGAGGGAGGGATAAAAAAACAAAATAGCAAAGGAATAAAAAATAAGAGATACAGTTAACAAAAACACAGAAACAAAAATTGAGAATATTAACCTTCTAAGAAATTATTTGGAAAGGTCAGAATCTATGGTTCCATTAATGACATCTGTTTGTCAGATCAACACAAAGCACATAAAAAACTAACTAAAAGACTTCATACACAAAGTTTTCATCTAAGGGTACTCACAGTTATTGATTGCTAGTTCAAAGTCAATTACAATTGATCAAATCAATCCTGTTTCATAGCTAATCGTAATCAATCCTGTTTCATAGCTAATCTTAATCAATCCTGTTTCATAGCTAATCTTAATCAATCCTGTTTCATAGCTAATCTTTATCAATCATGTTTCCTTGCTAATCTTTATCAAGCCTGTTTCATAGGTAATCTTAATCAATCCTGTTTCCTTGCTAATCTTAATCAATCCTGTTTCATAGCTAATCTTTATCAATCCTGTTTCCTTGCTAATCTTAAAAAATCCTGTTTCATAGCTAATCTTAATCAATCCTGTTTCATAGCTAATCTTTATCAATCCTGTTTCATAGCTAATCTTTATCAATCCTGTTTCCTTGCTAATCTTAATCAATCCTGTTTCATAGCTAATCTTAATCAATCCTGTTTCATAGCTTATCTTAATCAATGCTGTTTCATAGCTAATCTTAATCAATCCTGTTTCATAGCTAATCTTAATCAATCCTGTTTCATAGCTAATCTTTATCAATCCTGTTTCATAGCTAATCTTTATCAATCCTGTTTCCTTGCTAATCTTAATCAATCCTGTTTCATAGCTAATCTTAATCAATCCTGTTTCATAGCTAATCTTTATCAATCCTGTTTCATAGCTAATCTTTATCAATCCTGTTTCCTTGCTAATCTTAATCAATCCTGTTTCATAGCTAATCTTAATCAATCCTGTTTCATAGCCTATCTTAATCAATGCTGTTTCATAGCTATTCTTAATCAATCCTGTTTCATAGCTAATCTTAATCAATCCTGTTTCATAGCTAATCTTAATCAATCCTGTTTCAAAGCTAATCTTTATCAATCCTGTTTCATAGCTAATCTTTATCAATCCTGTTTCCTTGCTAATCTTAATCAATCCTGTTTCATAGCTTATCTTAATCAATCCTGTTTCATAGCTAATCTTTATCAATCCTGTTTCATAGCTAATCTTTATCAATCCTGTTTCCTTGCTAATCTTAATCAATCCTGTTTCATAGCTAATCTTAATCAATCCTGTTTCATAGCTAATCTTAATCAATCCTGTTTCATAGCTTATCTTAATCAATCCTGTTTCCTTGCTTAAATCAACCAGTACACTTCCAATGGTTGATTGATTTGGAGTAAAGACCTTATAGATTTTTTGAAGAAAAATATAACCTTTTGCAATGTTTTTTAAAACAAAACCAGTGTTAGCACGTATAAAACAATAGTCAAGGATCTTTTTACAAAGTTAAATTGATAACATGTTTAAGGGTCGATAAGTTTAATGGCTTGTATTAAAATCTACGAGCTATATATAAACATCATCACCGTTAAAAATTACAATCCTATATCTTGTTCGAAATCAGTTTTGAAAGCAAAGGTAGCGCACTGAAACGTACGCAAAAGCAATACGAACCTCTTTACACATAATATGTCACATTATAGTGTGTCATAAACCAGCAAAAGATGATGGGATAGTGACGTTTGTGACGTAACATGATATAAAAAAGGGATTTTAATGTCTTTTTTTTCGATTAATAGAAATAAGGCTACTAGTATATTATTTCCGTTGTATCTTTAATTTCTAAAAGATTATAATAAATTATATCAATACCATCTCCAAATATTATCTTAAAAGAAAGTACACTAGTGCGTATGAAAATAAAACACCTTTTCAGACGGATCATTAGTTACTTTCGAAAGTCATTCTGTTTATAAATTCTTGAATAAAAAGACTCGACTTTCTTCTTCTTCTTCTTTATATACAGAAAAACATCAACTGTTGATGATTACTTTCCGGCGCATGCCTGGTTTAACAATATTGTTAATGATTAAAAATATATTTTTGATTTCGTAATAATTTTTCAATTTTTATTTTCAATTTTTGGTATAAGATAAAAACAAGATAGTACATATTAAACATGTAGGTGTTTGAAAGTGTCCAGATGCCTGAGCATCTCTCTAGTGAGTTTCTCCTTGAAGCACTCAGTAGTGGTGCTGCAGGCTATTGGTTCAGGTATTTGTTCCAGTCTTTTATAGTTTGGCAGAAAAATGAAAATTTGTAACTGTCTTTGCTGCATCGAATTTGTTGGTATGTTTGTTCGTGGCTAGACCTGGTGTTTGATTGGCGTTTAATTAGTTTGGCAGTATGTGGTATAGCAATTTTGTTGTTAGTTATTCTATGGAACATGTTTAATCTGCTTTTGAGTTTCCTTTCTTGAAATGTTGGCCAGTGAAGTGTGTTAATCATGTTTGTTACACTTTCAGTATATTTGTAGTTGTAGCATACATATCTCGCTGCACGTCTTTGGACTTTTTCTATGGAGTTAATGTTCTCTGTTGTGTAATCAATAAGACTTTGTGATAACTTATATCAAAACAGCTTGTAATTTTTTCGAAGAAATTCTGGAATTTTTGGACCTCAATGCTCTACATTTTTGTACTTGTTTGGCTTTATAAATATTTTGATCTGCGCGTCACTGATGAGTTTTATGTAGACGAAACGCACGTCTGACGTATGAATTTATAAGTCTGGTACCTTTGATAAACTATTTATACCACTGGGTCGATGCCACTGCTGGTGGACGTTTCGTCTCCGATGGTATCACCAGCCCAGTAGTCAGCACTTCGGTGTTGACAAAAATATCAATTATAAGGTCATTTTTATACATTAACTGTTCACAAAAATATGAATTTTTCGAAATACTTAGGATTTTCATATCACACACTTGACGTATTTGGCACAACTTTTTGGAATTTTTGGCCCTCAATGCTCTTCAACTTAATTTTTACTTGTTTGGCTTTATAAACTATTTTGATCTGAGCGTCACTGATGAGTCTTATGTAGACAAAACGCGCGTCTGGCGTATTAAATTATAAGTCTGATACCTTTGATAACTATTGACAGTGTTTATAAATTATACACACAATTTGTGAGGCAAAAAAAGGTCCCTTTTGGAAGTCTGAGTCTGGAGCGATTATCTGATTTGGCTGCCTCTTGCCAATCCTGTCCTCCTCTGAGACTGCAAATCAGAATATTGCTCTGGACTCAGTATCTGAGGCAGCCAAATCAGAAAGTCATTCATGACTCAGAATCCATAACGGATGTCAAGTTGGTTCAATATTCAATATTCAACATTCAACATTCAAATTTTATTTTTTTTTTTTTTTTTTTTTCTTGTTTCCATTTTCAACATTCACATTCGATTTCAACATTCAACATTCGATTTCAATATTGAACATTCAACATTCAATTTTTTTTTTTTTATTGTATCCGTTTTCAACATTCAACATTCGATTTCAACATTCAACATTCGATTTCAATATTCAACATTCAACATTCGATTTCAATATTCAACATTCAACATTCGATTTCAATATTCAACATTCAACATTCGATTTCAATATTCAACATTCAACATTCAAAATTTTTTTTTTTCTTGTATCCGTTTTCAACATTCAACATTCGATTTCAACATTCAACAAAGGACTTTAAACTATGTAACTGTATAGTTAACAAGCGATACTTCAGGGATTTGATGTTGTACATTCAAAATTTAAAAGTATATATATTGTTCATATCAATCAGTTGTTTGTTTCTCTTGGAATAATGGCTAACTGGTTAACTTTCTTAATAATTGTTTGACACAACCTTATCTGGGTCATTTTTAAAAAATGTGGATATTTCAGGTGTGAAATAACAATACAAAAAAATATTCAATTTTCAACTTTAATATATGAAATTGATTAGTTTGACAACAATACAACCTGAAATAAAAATATGCAATCTTAAATGCTACTACAAAAATATTTTTAAAAGTAACATAACAAGTATGGGACAAATGTCAACTACATAACGGATTTAGTTTCGGTCCCTATTTTTTTTTTTAATAATATTTACATTTTGCTTGATATACATTTCCATAAAGATCATCACACTTTTTTCAAAACAGTTAAAATAACAGTCATAATACTTTTTAGAAACATTTTTTAAAGTGAATTTAATTCAGCATTGTCAACTACATAACGCATTTTGTCAACTACATAACGATAATCGGATTCACTGCGTTATGTAGTTGACCTATTTGTGGTTTTTGAATGTTTTTCTTGACCCTAACACTACCAGATAAATGGTTTTTATTGAATTAGAGTCAGTATTATAGACTTTGAATGATTTATGTAAAAAAAAATATTTATGCCAAAATTTATAAATGTTTTTGCCGTTACAAAGTTGACATAGAATAAAATTACGGAGTAATTTGTACTCACCAAAACTAATCTATAATGAAATGAATCCATGATGTCATCCTGTAACTTTAAGCACGTCATCAGAGGATGAAGAGTAAGTAGAGAGCACTTCCTTAGTTCCAAGGGATATAATCAGTTGTTTATTGGCAACATTATTTCATTTGTGTTATGTAGTTGACATTTTTTTAAGTACGAAATGAAAAGTAAAAAAAAATGCTAATAAAATATAATAATTCCCTGTATTTGTGTATACATACCTGCAGTGATACCTATATATTTATAATAACAAAAGAAATAATAATTTCGGCTGGGTATTAAGACCAGCATTTAAAAAAGACTAGTTTTTCAATTTCGTACAAGCAATTTTGGGTTTTTTGGGCCCTTTGAAACCCACTGGAAGCAATTTCTGTAGCTAAATTTCATATTGAATTTGCTGGAACTTTTTACACACACCAAAAACTAAATTGTGTATCTAAAAATTGGATAAAAATATTAACACTTTTTTAGAAATATTGATTGTACAAGAAAATCCACATTTTTTGAAAAAGGCCCATCTATGAAATTCAGTATTGAGATTGAATTTCCATCTTAACTAATCACAAAAAGCTTGCATGTTTTGTTTTCCATTCTTCTGATATTTGAATTATTATCTCACATCAATATAATTTGAAAGATGTAATGTGATTTGTATTGTATTTTATTTTATTAAGTTCCTCTTTTATTCTTTTATATCTCAAATTTTCTTAATGAGATGTCATCCGAGATCGACTTTTTTCAAAGCAAATCAATTCTGAACTAAATGGTAATAAACAGCTGCGCCATGAGCGCATTATACGCCCGTCGTCTTGAATGAAAGTTTTATGCAACAATCATAAATAGTTTCTGAGAAAGTTTTAAGCAATAACCATATATTGTTTTTGAGATACGGCGGGACATATGATCTCCCCCCTCTTTTTTCTTTTACAAAAAATCTAAATATCACTAAAATAAAATTTGAATCAAAACCAAAACGTATACAGATCTTTAGATTAATATAACAAAGAAGTGTGTAAAGTTTTAAGCAATAATCATAAATTGTTTTTGAGATACGACGCGGCATGTAAAAAAAACCTCACCCTTTTTTACAAAATACTCAATAACTCGAAAATAAAATTTTGAATCATCACCAAAAAGTATACAGATCTTTAAATTAATGTAACAAAGAAGTGTGTAAAGTTTTAAGCAATAATCATAATTCGTTTTTGAGATACGGCGCGCGACATGTAAAAAAAACCACCCCCTTTTTTACAAAATACTCAACAACTCAAAAATGAAATTTTGAATCATCACCAAAAAGTATACAGATCTTAAGATTAATATAACTAAGAAGTGTGTAAAGTTTTAAGCAATAATCAAAAATGTGTTTTTGATATACAGTGCGACATGTGAAAAAAACACACCCCTGTTTTAGTTACAGAGTGCCGTAACTCAAAAAGTTTTAATCTTATTTTCACCAAAAAGTATACAGATCATTTGACCATCATAAGAAACAACTGTAATAAGTTTCATGAAATTTGGATAAGTTGTTCTCAAGTTACGGTGTGACATGTTTACGCCGGACACCGGACATTTGTATAACATAATACGTCCCATCAAAATTTTGACGGGCGTATAAAAAGTGGTGCTTATTACAATGTTCTAAATAATTAATTAAGGCATCCAATTTGATGCAGTTTTTGTTTTGTTAACTTGATGACAATCCCCATGTAGTTTATCAACCACTAAATGATTTAAATACTGATATAAAAATAAGCAGATTTTGTATGATAACAAAACTTTCCACCAAGGTCAAAATGACATGAATTTATGTAACAATAGATCACCATACGGCCTTTAACAATGAGCAAGTCCAATACTTAATTGTCAGCTATAAAAGATTCAGACATGACAAAGTGTGAAACAATTGTAAAGAAAACCAATGGTCTGATAAATAACCACACAATTAACAAAATACAAATATGACAGATATGAACAAACAACAACCATTGAATTATAAGCTCCCGACTTGCAACAGCCATTGCATATCATGTGACAAGGTTAAACACTTATGAATGCTTAAACTTCTCCTGACTTGGACCAATGTTGCAACCTCAAAACATAAGAACAAAATGTAAAAAAAATGATTTATGTCAATAAAATTTTGATTTTGTTATCTATACACTCAGACGGATCGAGCTAAGACTGCAAATGACAACTAAATAACTCTCTTCAAATAATCTCTTCATGTTAATAGTTAAATAGGAGTCAAATATTTTTCTCTTATAAATGATTTATTAAAACAATATACATACATGTGTAAATAAATAATTCAATAAATGTTTGTAAAATTTTTGGTCAGGACGGAATGTTGATATTTACATCACAGACTAACAATGTTCATTTAAACAGTGGTGTCCATCCTAAAGATCCAGGACTCTGAAAATAAACCAATTCATAAATAATTAGTTCAATAAAGTTCAAATCTTATATCTTTACGTAATATAGATTATTGATTATGTTAACAGGGTATTACACAGATTTGGGGGTTATAGTATTATTATATAAGTATCTAGAAATACAAAATATGTTGAATAGTTGATTTCCATTTATTTTTACGTCCCAAGACATCATGAATCTTAAGACATCTGCCGGCTTAGCACTGCATACATATTTTGGGCATTATTTCTGTTAATTTTGCTATCTCTAATTTTGGCTTTCATTTAATATATTATAAGGTTTAACCTATAAACAAAGGCCGCTTGCAGTCATCTGAAGACATCATAAGTAAGCAAAAGTGTACCAGTCCTCACTTCATGTTAAATAATAATAAAAAAAAATGTTTTAGAGAAAATTGAAACAAAGCTTATTTAGGATCGTTAAGGTTTATTTTTTACCATGCTATGCTGATATATAGCATTTCAAGAGACAAACATTTTATTCTTATTGGAACATTTCAATGGAAACAACATAAGCAATGAGAAATGACACCTAGTGTGTGAAACTTTAATTAATTTTGATGAAAATTCGACCCTCATCAATTTCAAACTTTTTTTTTGTTCATCTAAGAGTTTTTAGCTTCAGGATATGATGATTTTTTCATTTTCAGTTCACAGGTATTCATCATTCCTTACAATCCAAAAGCTACAGTGCTGCCGAAAATTTACTTCACACGTATCATTTTGATGAATTTTCAGTCAATATATATTTCACTATTTTAACAGAAGATAAAGGTCAACTCAACTCTATACAATAAAATATAACTACCAATCCTAATCACTAGAAATAAGCAGATGTGGTATAAGTGCCAATGAGACAAATTAACTCTCAATCCAATCCATTGTTTAATAAACAGCTGCACCACGAGCGTCTTGTGTGTGAAGTTTATGATAAATGATAATGATAAAAAGTTTCTGAGATACAGCACGACATGTAAACCATGTAAACAGATCTTTAGATTAATATAACTAATAAGTGTGAAAGTTTTAAGCAATAATCATAAATCGTTTTTGAGATATGGCACAACATGTGATAAAAACACAACCCTGGTTTAGTTACATAACTCAAAAAGTTTTTATGTTATTTTCACCAAAAAATATACAGACCTTTTGATTGTCATAAGAAACAACTATGTTAAGTTTCGTGAAATTTGAATAAGTTGTTCTCAAGTTACGGAGAGACATGTTTATGACAGACAGACGGACATTTGTATACCATAATACGTCCCATTGAAATTTTGACGGGTGTAAAAAAACTTACAATGGATATGTATATATTAATCAATTGCAACTCTTTCAAGCATAGTTGACCTTAAACAATAATGCTATTATCTTTGGCTCCTTGGAAAACTTATTATACACTTAAATCAAATAAGGTCAATTGTGTTGACATTGACAAAACTACTGATAGGATAAAATAAAATCTAAGTCTAGTTGAAAATATTTTTTTAAAGTAATAATTGAAGACTGCTGTTTTAATCACATCTGTGAAAAATCGACATCCAATTAGTTTCAGATAATTATTACTCAATCAGCATGCAACAATGTCATATATTGCATCTTTCAATTTCTCAGTCTTATATAAGATGAAGTAGTTATCAGTCCAGCAGCTCTATCCAAACCTCATATTACAAAGCAAGTACTCATTCTTGATTCCAGAACTATAGATAAAGCCTATCACATCTTCATGTATCTGTCCCTAGTCATGACCCTGATAAATGTCAGTGGTTACCATTTTACCAGAAGTTTATAGTTCATTTATTTAAAAGATTTTGGAGTTTATGGTGATCTCTCATCTTTGATCCCCATTGAAAACCAATTAACATTCAATAAATGTCTGTTAAGCTCTCATCTTGTTTTGGGGTAATTATTTCAACAACAAATAACCTATATTTCCATTGACTGATAAGTTAATTTATAAAAAGATAATAGCAGTTACTCTGGTCTCCAAATGGGTGAATTGCAAGTACAAAGGGGTCAAAATAAGGGTATATAAAATATGTAGTCAATTCTATAAACAAAGATAATATAGTTAACATGTTAAAACTAAACAATATTACAAAAGCTTTTTCATTAGAATTACTCCATTCAAAACCATTTTTGACAACAACAAAAACTATGATGACAAATTAATTCTGTATTTGTCATGAATAATCTTATGTCATTAATAATTATGCAAACATCGTTAAAAAAATTAAGCATTTTTATTTTAACCTTAGTGCATTTTAGTAAGAAGTAATCATTTCACACTTTTCTATATATTAAATTATAAATCAATATTTAATTTGATTTATGAAAAGTGGTATTCCTATTCTCTTAAGAAATACAGAACTGTTGAAAAAAATATGTGTATTATGCAATAAACAATTGCAAGAGAATGGTTACATGTATACAAAGAAAGATGGCTCATATATAGTTTAAGATAAGTACATTTAAAAAATCACAAAAGAAGAATGTCATTGCCAAGACTTGTTATAATTTAATAGGTTGCATTTTTTCCAGATCCTTTATGTGTCTGTTTGATAAATCAATTAAGCAATTTGTTATTTTAGTTAAATCAATCAAACATACATTGTCTTCCTCTAAACTCATATTTGAACAGTCACAGAAATGTTAAGGTTCTTCTATGCTTCTCCAGTAACCTTTGTGGTATCACAATAGCAAATGGCTAAAACAGTTTACCAAATTGCAGTGTGAATTCTTCTCCTTCAATTTGATCAATTGGTAAAATATGTTTATGACTTAACTCTTATCAAACTGAACCAGTACTTTTGGAACAAGATCTTCTTATTCAAGATTAATCATTTTTCTTATATAGATATAGGAAGATGTGGTGTGAGTGCCAATGAGACAACCTTCCATCCAAATAACAACTTATAAAAGTAAACCATTATAGGTCAATGTACGGCCTTCAACACAGAGCCTTGGCTCACACCAAACAAAAAGCTATAAAGGGCCCCAAAATTACTTGTGTAAAACCATTTAAACGGGAAAACCAACGGTCTAATCTGTATAAAAAACGAGAAAACGAGAAACACATATAAATTACATAAACAAACGACAACTACTGTACATCAGATTCCTGACTTAGGACAGGTGCAAACATTTGCAGCGGGATTAAACATTTTAATGGTACCAAACCTTCTCCCTTTTTCTGAAACAATAGCATAACATCACAACATAGAAAACCACACAATAAAATATCAATTGGAAGGCTTAACTCAATCAAAAAACATAAATTAACACACTATGAACGAATAAATTTGATCTGCGATACCTGAATGCAAATGCACAGTTCATAAAATGTTAGGGACAAACATTCAAGGCCAAAAAGCAATCAAACAAGTCCAAACAAAGCCATGGCAAGACACCACCACGAAATATTTAACCCTTCGAAAATAATCACTTTTAAAAAAAGACGGTTTTAATAATATCTACAGGTAAATGAAAAATAACTTTGTCGTTTTAGGTATACTACTTATGTGTATAAAATTTTTCCAAATTATTAGGAATACCAAGCAAGTTCTGTCATATAAATACATATTATATACAATTCAATATCTAGGGAGTATAGTATGGCATGCAGATATAATTTGAAGCTTAAGTGTTTTAAAACAGAGTTATCATTCATCAAGAAGCTATGTGTAAACCTTAATTTTTAAGACAACTGTTTTTAACCAGACAACAAATTCTGAAATATTTACAGCAGTAAAGTATTGCAACATGGTCAATTTGAATTAAAATTGATGAAAAAAGCAGGTATAACTTAGTTTCAGTGGTGGATCCAGAAATTTTCATAAGTGGGGGCCCACTGACCGCCTGAGAGGGGGCTCCAGTGATCCCTATATAATCAACCAAATTTTTCCCAGAAAAGGGGGAGGCTGGGCCCCCTGCCTGCCCCCCCCCCCCCCCCTTCAATCCACCTCTTACTTTTATATAAAAATAAGAAGATGTGGTATGCTTGCAAATGAGATAACTCTCCAACAGACTAAATGACATAGAAGTAAACAACTGTAGGTCTTCCTACACCTTCAATAATGAGCATTACCCATACCACACAGCAAACTATATAAGGCCCAAAAAGACAAACATTGTATACCAGAAAACTGGTATATATGTATGTCCAGCTATATGTGTACTGTTGGTATAAATAACCCATTTTGGTATAGCTGCCTCTACATTTTTCCATATTGAATAGAAAAACAATGGATAGTAGCATGTGCAAAATATATTTTTCAAAGGAAAAAGCATGTAGATATATAATTGTGAAGTGATTACAGCAAATCAAATGAAACAAAAGAGCTTTTATGAGAAATTAAAAAGATGTTTGAGCCTAGTTTTAGTAGTTGAATGATCATACTATGGTAAAGCAAACAGCTGTTATTGCAATTATGTATCTGATTTCATTTAAACTTTGATGAATAATTGCATTATTTCTCTTATACTTTTCCTTTAAAAAAAAAAAGAAGAATGACGCCTGTTTCCATAAATCTAATCTTTAGATGATGTATTCACATAGCTGAGATGTTCATTTGTCAAAATTCAGGTACATGTATTGATTAATGTATTTTCTGTGAGGTCATGTTTCATGAGCCAGCATTCCCAATGAATTTTAACACAATCTGTGTTTGTTTCTCTACTTTACTTAAATCAGTTTCAAGTACATTTTAAAATCATTTTTCCTATGTCATGATCCTTTTTGTTGGAGCAAAATTGACTGACACTTATAATCCCTTTTATTTTATTGGTATCTTTTAAAATACATTTTTCATCACATATTTTTTATATCTACAATTTAAAATGAATTTGCCAAAATTGCAGATGGCAGCGCAAGCTGATCAAGTTTAGATTGTGTTGGTTGTTCTTGCATTTGCACATACACATATCTACTCTTAATGTGGGCATAATTATTCATCAAGTTTAGTAACAAAAATAGTTTTAAAAATATTTCCAAAAATTCACACTCTGATGTTATAGACAATATACAAGAAGCTCTCGTGTTACTATGTAATGTATAAGCACATATAAATATATATAAGCAAAAAAATATTTATTTAGCAGGTGAATAATATAATAAAGCAGTAAGAACATTTTTAATAAATAATATATCATTTTTTATACATGGTTTGCTCACAACTTTTAATTGAGAAGTTAGAACTTAAACTGTCAAGAAAACAAGGAATTATATTTTTTCTCATTAATTCTACAAAATAATTTCGTTACTACAACTTTAAGAGAAAACCCATTCTGCATCAGATAAATTAACCGAGATCTGATTCTTTGTAACCTGTTTTTTTTAGATAATGTTCTTACTGCTGATTGTATTTGCACATTATATGTGTAAACATTAATATTTAATAAGCATTTTCAATTAAGAGATCTAGCTAGCGGCATATGCAAGAAGAAATCTCACCACTATTTTCTTCCTATGACTGAGTTGCAATCAAGATAAATAGAACATGATGAAAATAGAAACAATACCCCATGGATTCATCTTGGTATAAATTCTAATTTAAAAATTATATATCTATTACCCATAATGCAATTGTTAATATGAAATTAAAATATTTAAAAAGAGTATTACACAATCTAAAACTTAAATATTAAATAAAGAATATAATAAACAAATTGGAAAAAAAACTGACTTTAAACTAATAAAGACTAAAATGAAGCATTTATTTCTGTGAAAATGATCTTGTTAGATTCAAAACATTGAACGATGAGAAATTCTTTCTCATTAACAGCTCTATTTGCACAGCAGAGTAAATAGGATTTTTAAAAGTATAGTTCATCATATAAATTCACACATAAAAACATTAACAAAACAATATTAAAGCAATAACTGAATAAACGAAAATATTCAATTTAAGACAATATATATGAAACTTTAGACAATTATTATCATATCATATGTACATTAATATTATATAGAAACAACAATATATGTGTACAAAGAAATTTATTTCTAGTTAGATTCATGCATTATAAATATATATATATATATATAAAATGTTTCTATAATAAACCATTTGCTGGCTTAAATAATTAAGTATCTTAAATGCACATTTCCTACATCTGTCACATTTATTCCACGAAGAAACAAAAGGCATATAGGCCATAGTTATTATATTTTTAGTTTTACGAAATTTTTTGACAAAACCATGGGTAGGAGGACGAAAAAAAAACAAAAAAAAAAAACAACTGCTGCTGCTGATTTTTTTTTTTAATACCAACCGTCAATATCAAAATTATTTTTTTTTATTTCACCAGGAGATTTTCTACTAGTGTAACAACTATTTTTTTTTTCTTGACAAGGTTTGAATTGAAAATCAATGTGCAACAACTTACTAAATCACCAAGAGCATAAATTTAGACTCTTTCATGCAGTAATGAACTAAAAAAAATTTTTTTTGCATGAAAAACACTGGGTCGGAGGAGAAAAAAATAAAAATCAACATTTTTAATTTTATTTTTTTTCCTATTTGGCAAAAATTAGGGTAGGAGGGTTCGTAAAACTAAAAATAAAAAAACTACGGCCATATCTTCATTTTTTTTTTTTTTTTGATTTTCAATAATTGAATTTGAGTATATCTAGCTTTTATGAATTCCAAAGCTGTGAGTGTGATAAAAAATTCTCAATTTCTAACCATTAATTGAATGAAAATATTATTTTCAAAAGTTTATGGATATCGAGCAGTATGAATAGTTAATGACAAAATTTTCACTAGTTTTACATTTAAAATGCTCCATCTTTAGCAAGTCAAATATTTTTATTGAAGATTCAAAAGACAAAATTCTTTTGCCCCCTTGGATTGTAAAAAAGCAGAAAACAATCGATCTTTAATGAAGTTTGCATATTTTGATAGAGGCATACAATTCATTTGCAAGACTTCTCTAATAATGGGAGACAACTCAGATAATGTAACTTTTATAAAGAATTGTGGGATTTGTGGGATTTGGTCTCATAATCTCAGAGTTGACAGGTAAATGATACTGTAAATGAACTACTAAGACCACTCCACCATTGTGTGGCCCCTTTTTAGTGCAGTTCAATAATGTTGACCTCTAGTTATATATTTTATATTTAAGCATGTTATAACAATGAAAGAGGTTTTGAATGTAGGTCTATATCAGCTACAGAATTGTCTGTAAATAAAACACTAGGCCTTCATCAATTATAAAATTATCTGACAACTCAGAACAATCAACATTAGTAACATTAAAATGAACTAGGTACTGACAGTTACTTTTCTCAGTCAAATTTAGTGGATATTAGTTTATCTTTAATGATTTTATTTTCTCTCAACTATGTACTGTGAATTCATTCATTTTCGTGATACATGTATCAATATTAATGATCAAGATTAAATTGTAGTGGATATATAATTGTGTGGTTTTGCCAAAGTCTGCTTGCAAGCCTATAGATAATGTCTACTTCATTTAACAGTTAAATGTTTGGTTTACCTACTTCCATGCCTAAAAAGGTATTCCAAAAATAATATTGAATCCACAGTACTACCTTTTCTGACAGGGAAACAATTCAATTATTTATTGCTTCTGCACTATTCCCTTAAAAATAAACGTTTGATCCTGAGTTCTTGAAAATATTTCATGATCCCATAAAATTCATCGATTATTCTGAGTCCTGATTGATAGAAGTAAATCCCAAATTCCCTCAAAAAAAAGGGCCCATCCTAACATCTGGCTAAATATTGGCATAAGGATAACTGTTAAAAGAACAAACTACCAATAAGTCTTGTGAAGAGGACCCAAAGGACCATAAAAAATAATTTAACTATGTTGTTCACTAGTACATGAACGCTACAAAGTTGTAAGCTAGAGATATAAATGTCAGCACCAAAACAACTACCCATATAAAAGATGCAATATATAAATATATATAAGCAGAAAAAATCTTCATCAATTTACCTTTACGTCAAACACTCGAACACGTTGATATTCCTATAGTGAAAACATTTTGATAAACAAAAGTAACAAAAACTAACACAGAATATAAATATATGTATATTACAGTCGTGTAAACTTGTTTCTTCTAATAGCTTCACATAATTTCTTAAGGTAGATCATAAGTAAAGGTTTTTTGAGACAGAATTTTCTTATAATTTGACAAAATGAAGATTTTCCTATGCTTTTTTCAAAAATATAATAAAAAGTATGGGTCACCGTGCTATTTTTCAAGCTATGAGTCGTTGAAAATTGCCTAAATTTGGTTAGTTTGTTCATGAAAAAAAACATAACAGTGCATAAACAAAATTCTATGAGATAGAATTTTGAAATAAATTGTGAGAAGATAGGTTTTATAATATGTTTGAAGAAAATAAAAAGAAAACATGGTGTCACCGAACTTGTTTTCTTGCCACAAGTAAAAATAAAAAATTTCCCTATTAGCCCAGTATAAATTTTGTGCTAAAAGAGTTATCTCCCCTTAAATGGCTCATTTGAAAAAATGATTTTAAAAACCAAAAAGGTTGATATTTGTTAAAATATTTTGAATAATACAATAGATTAGCAAGTTTTCTTTATATAAATAAACAGTCTAACCGTTAAATTGCAAATCTGTTTCAAAATTTGCTGATTTGGGCAAATAACTAGACCGATTTTGTACTGTGATTGTACAATCCAAGATGGCGGTATACCATGAATCTACCTTAATACATTTAACTTGATTGGGTTGGCTTTAATGACCATTTAACTCCTTTTTTCCACTATATGTGAGCCACTACAATATAAATGTACTTTAATAGACCAATGCTCAGTAGTTTGAAATTTTTAAGATGATAAAAATTTGAAAATTCTTTTTTAATACACCTTATTGCTATTTGTCCGCCATTACTGGATATCACACAGGTTCCTGTAAAATTTTGACGTCAGAAAACAAAATATCTGATTCACAATGGAAGAGTGATTGTTGTTTGTGTCAAAAGGTCAAGCGGCCGGGTTGGCCAGCCGAGTAAGCTAATAGTGATAAGGTGTATTATACCGGAAACTATGCGAGATGTTTTGAAAGCATTTTTATTGATGTGTAAAAGCGACCGACTTTCAGAATATAAGTTTTAAATTTTTAAAGTCCACTTTGAACACCTGTAAATATAAACTCCATAAAATGACTTTCATTACTTCTAAATTTAATTCTAATATGACGTCCTTATTACGCTTTGTAAACAGAGCCATATAAAAAATATGTTTGACACATGCGCACGAACTTACTGTGTATATTAACGTTATTTCCATCGCTATCCTTTAAAATGTATACATTTAAGCAGCTAGCATGATTTTTTATTATATAATTTTATAAAACAACATATATTTAACCTGCTCATAATTTTTAAACTTATCAAATATGAAATGTAATGCACAAACTCCTCGGGGAGGAAACGGGAAAAGCCAAACATTTTTACGGTATTTTAGTACGCTACGACCTATAGAAATACTGTACTTGTACTATTAGAATCGAAATAATTCCTTCGTGTCATGCTCTATGCTCATTTTAACATGGGTAGGCATTATATTTGACCACATTTTACACCCATGTTAAAATGAGCATAGAGCATGAAACGAAGGAACTATTTCTTAATTAATTGCATTAAAAATATGTCCAGATAAATATGTATTTACCTATTACAATACTATGTCACCTTTGATAAAGACTTTATACCTGTCTCAATATGAAGCAGGTTTATACCATAAAGCTCATACACTTAGTATACTTTACTATAACGGACGTCACAAGTTACATGGTCATTAAAGTACAACCCAAGAAAAATGTAGCAGTATAATAAATAAAACACAGGAATAAAGTAATTACAAGCTACTTACAAAACTTATGAAATAATACAATAAAATCGGTTAGGAAATGAAAATCAGAAATTACTTCCTAAACAGCTTTTCTCCAAAAATAATGCTAAATACACAATCATAATTAATAATTTTCTGTCTGGGGCTTATCATTATGAAAACTTTTTTTTATCAAATGTACTTTTTTGCTGTGTTGAATCTTACTTTTAAACATAGCTAATAACAAAAACATTTTAAAAACAAACTTTTAATTGTCTAAAAAAGCTATTGTTAACAAAAGTCAAGGAGTTACAGAAATATGGGATGGGACTATGGTATGAACACGTTGTGCATTTTGCAAGAAGGTTACAGAAAACCACAAAACTCTTCAAATTAGTGACATTTGAGTGTAGGAAACAATATTTTCTTCTTAACTTATACAGCTGTTATATAAGTTTCTTGCAACTGGTTAGTTCTTCTGTATTTCATAGAGAGTCATTTGCTTACATTGAACTCAGGAAAATGTTATCAGTTTAACATTGGTTTTGTTCATTGTTGAAGGCTGTACAGTGCCCTATAACAATTTGCATCCTCCTGTGGCTTGTGGTTAATTATTACATGTAGTTGTCTCAATGGCAATCAAACCACATCTCTTTATTTAAATAATAGAAAGTTGGTCATCAGGTGCAAAAAGTGTAAATTTCAATGGTTTTTCATCCTTTTTCTTGACCCAAAAGACCTAGGGATGCTGTTATAGGTATTGCGCTGTAGCCTGCATGTAGAGTGGACCCAAGTTAACAAATTGACTCCAACAGTTGTTAGGTGGGAATGAATCTGATCTTGGTTCAGCAGTCCAAAGAAAGTCATTTGGACAAAAAATACAGAATTTCACAATTCTTTTCGAGTTTCTACTTCAAATGGATCCGAAACCAGAAGTACTTGTTTCCTATGCAAATTTCAATAATAATTACAATAGGTAGTTATATGCCTGCGGGTTTGCACTATTTTTGCAAGTTTTAGGCCTCTGAACTTCCTGTGTAAGACACAGTAGAGTAGCCCACCTCTCCAGAAAACCGAGTTTCATTTGATTTCAATTTTCCAAGTTTTTATTTGTGCTCAAAATGCAATTTATACATGAGAAACATGACAATAGATGGCCTCGGGTTGATAGAACATGCATAATTTTTGAAAAAAGTATCATAAAGCTAACTTCTAAAAGTATGGAACACCATTGGAGCCAAATAAAGGTGGTTTGGATATGCCTGTCATATGACAGTCAAAGCATGGTAAGGGTTAATACCGTATTTATTCTAATAAACGCCCCGGGGGCGTAGACAATTTCCGAAAGGGGGGCGTCAATTAGAGAAACGAATTTCGTACCTTACTTCATTGACCTTTACCTGAATTTTGTTGAAATAGACTATAGTTACACACACGTGTTTTTTATTGTCTCCATAATCTATAAATAGCGTTTATCGGTAATGTGACTTCATCTAATAATTTGTTAAAATTTTCGAATGAACAAGCGTCAACATCGATGGAACATAACTTCAACAGCTCAATTAGGGGTTATCATGTATACAAAAGTATCTGGAGTTATGCAATCGGCGACAAACTAAGATGTGAACAAGAGGAAGCTAATCCAAACGATAACTTTGCCGTCAAACTCGTCTTTGTCATTGGAAATTAATTTTTTTAACTACAAAATGGGGGCGTTTATTAGAAGTCAAAAGTTCTGAACACACTATTTTCGGTAGGGGGGGCGTTAATTAGAAGGGGGGCTTTAAATAGAATAAATACGGTATGTACAAAATTGGTTAACAGCTGTTAATATGTTCAAAATTGGCTAACAGCTTTTAAATCATTGGTAAAAAGCTGTTCAAACTTAGTTAACAGCTGTATAAGTTTAATTGTAACTTAATTTATAAATAAATGCCTTTAAACTTACATAGACTTCTCTTTCTTCTGCCTTCCTGGCAGCTTGTTCTTTGTACTGTAAAATTGTCCAGATTTCTTCCTTAAAACAATTCCACCTTTCCTGCATTCTATCTTTTCTAAATGCCTGCATTGCAATCCTTTATGCAAATAAAAAGTTAACTTAGTTAAACAGAATTATTTTAATGTAAGTTCTGCATATTAACATCATAACAAACAAAATCAGAACAGGTCAAACTGTGAGCTATTGCTACCCCTGTTATAAGTCTTAATTTAAATTACATGTATAGTAAGGTAAGAAAACAGAAACAATTTTGTCTAATAGATCCATATACAGTTCGCACCTTACAATTCAGCACTGTCAAGCAGTTGACCGAATATGAATTTTGGCTGACAAATTGCTCACAAGCCCTGTGCCAAGTAGTACTACCCGAATTTATCAATAGAATTTTCTCTCTTGAAACCCAGTACAAAATTCATTTTAATGCAACAGACGAAACCACTGTATTTGATGTGATAGCTGTTAATACATAAATTTTATAATTCAAATGTAACTGAAGTTCATATGTTCACTTAGAATATATCTATACAACATTGATTTCTTATACTGTGGATTTATTATTTTCGTCGGTACCAATTTTCGTGGATAAATGAAAACTTGCATGTTTGTGGATATTTAAATTTCGTGGTTTTGCAGAAGTCAGCATACAAGCCTATAGAAAAAATGCTATTCATTAAACGTTTAATTTCATAGTTCACCTGTACTCATGAAAGCCACGAAAATTGGTATTCAAGGAATAATATTGAATTCACAGTACCAGTAATTCACACTTAAAAATTTGAAGTCTACTCTAAAGTAGAGAGATATGGAATCTTGATGCACAGGTAGAATACATGTATAAATACATGCATATAATTACCTTTCCTTCATAAGAGCATCCACCCTTTTATCTGCAGTTGTGTGAACTGACAGTGGAATAGAATCCCTTTTTCTGTTAAAGAAAGTCTCCAATGTATTAAATGTATTTAATGGGTAAACTAATACTGTTCCCTGTGGGGTACTGGCATCTGTGGTTGTCTCATCTGTTTCTGTTGGTTCTCTTTCAATCACTGTCAAAATTAAAATTATAGCATAAATAAAGTTCTATAGATCATTTACAGGACCAACAAAATAATTTACCCAGTTGTTTTATTCTAAATAAGATGTCTCCCTTTTAGTTTTGTATATTTTTTGGTTACACATCTATATTTCCTAATTAAAAAAATAAACCTGGAAACTGTAAGAACATACATGGACATGAACTCTCACATTTGGTAAGGATAAGCAGATTCTCACAACATTTGGTCCAATACGCAGATTCATTTCCAATTGGTTTATAAACTTAATTACTAATTACTAATGGTACAATCAATTTATGTGTGGAAGCAGGCTATATAGACCATGTAACGGTTATTGTTGTTTGGTTGGTTTTTTTTCCCTATTATCCCTTTCCTCCATAATGACGCCTTTTGACAGCTGTGTCATGCCTGAGTTAAAATGCCTTGCCTATGAAAAATCTGTATCAGACTTAATAAAATTTGTATCCAATATAAAGAGGATATTCATGAGAATATCTGACTGGAATTTCATTGATGAAATATTTTTGCAATGCATTTATACTTTAAACCTAATGATTTTTTTATTGGAAAAATCCTATGTGAATCAAGTTTGTAAAAATTAATTCCAAGAAGGAAGGGGTTAAACTGGGTTTTACTGAACTTTTAAATTTATTTACCTCTCAAATATAATGTTTGTCCTGTGTTACCAATGGCAACAACAGGATCCCAGGGAGACATTATTTCATGTGTGTCAGGAACTTTCATTTCACATAAAACTTTTCCTTGAAGTACATCTCTGATCTGTACATTTCCATTCTGCAATACTGTAAGAATCTAAAAGATAAAATATAACAAACTGGTTATATTTCTATATTATACTTTTTAATTAGACAAATTAAGTGTTAGAACTCAAGCCAATGCTCAGTGATCCAGATTAAGTTCAGACATGAAATCCAAAGTCTTATCATTTCAAACATGACTATCAGAAATAGACCATAAGAGCAATTAAAAAGTTTCAGACTTACATAGGTACTATTTTTGAATGCACATGTGACCTTTGTACTTTGCATTGACTCTTATGAAATGCTTCCCAATAAATGATTTGATTTTTTGGTGTTTTAATGCCACTTTTCAGCACTGCTTTTGGGCTATTTCATTGCGGCCAGTTTTTATTGATGGAGGAAGCAGGAGAGCCTGGAGAAAACCAACCACCGTCAAAACCCATTAGTGTCAATGAATCTCACCTTACATGAGAAAGTGTAGAGCTTTCACTTTTAGTCAATTGACACTTTTTTTTAATCCTAAGTATGGTGAAATCTGTTGAAATGTCATATTACATGCTATTCAAAGTTAATCAATTTCAATTTCTATAGTTTCTCAAAGTGCAAGTTTCTTATAACCTCATAACCTAGATTGACATTTTATGTAGGTATGTGATAAATTATTAACCAGGGTGTTAGATGCAGGTTGTTTCTTACAAACCATGTGATAATTAAAAGAGTTTTGGCATTAATAAATTGGCAGATGCCAATCTTTATTAAGGTGGTACCTTACACCTTGACTAAAATTAATTTTGCTCGTTTTATTTCAATAAAATTTTGACAAAATATTTTTTAGTTTGACCCTTTGACCAAAATATCAATATTTAATTTTTTTTTCAACCATTGGTTGGATAAATAGCAGTTTGACAAAATAGTGGAAGATATTAGCAGGCAAAATCGAGGGAATTGTGCAAATGATGATACAAGCATGAAAATTACCACAAAGCATCATTATTATATACTTTTAAAGAAACAACTGCTGGCCATTAAAAAAAATCATTTTTTCAAGATGGCCACCGCCGTTTTCCAATATGGCTGTTTTTTCAGTTTGAACATACTGATTTTTTCTGGAAAACTTTTCGTTTACCTTCTATTAGTGAAAAACAGCTGTCAGGTTTGGTAGCTACCTTCTTTACATGTGAATAATTCACTAGACATGAGTATTTGACACAAACCGGGTTTGCGCATGCGCGAAAATGTAACAAAATTCATTAAAAAATATTTTAACTATTTACTAAAAAATAAGTGATTTGGGATTTTCAATGATATTATGATTTGGTTTGATAACATTTTTCAAGGTTATAACACACATGATTTAACAACTTTGCGAATGCGCAAACTATTTATAAACATAATGAGTGATTTGTATGCACTACCAGGGCAAACTGGTATAAATCGTAGTTCATCTCATTACTCTTAAAAGCAAGTAAGTGTAAAATCTATGATGCCACTGTTTAAAAACAAGCCAATTCAGTTGCAATGAACAGGTATTTGATGGATAAGACGGAAAATGTGGTTAAAACGAGAAAAACATCAATAGTAACGGTAGATCAGCCACTTTTGGTAATGGATATTCAGTGGGAATTGCCTGATCTGTTCATTGAAGATAAGTTTATCGTCATGTAAGGTGGATTTCACATTGAAATGACTTGTTTTAAAGTTCTTGGTGATATATTACGTGAAGGTAGATGGACACATGTTTCATGTTTCCTCACTAAAACCATTATTGCAACAGCTAGAACGGCATATTCTTGTATGTATGTTCAAATGTACCTAGGACTAGACACGCGCATCAGATAACTCTATGTGTTTTAGTTTGAAAGATATATATCGGCTTAAGAAAGCTAAAAACAGAAATTATAATCATGTCATGACTCTGTGACGTTCAATGATTTGATAGACTGGCGTAAGAAAATATAGTCATCTCTACCACAGTTCAATTCCTGGCGTTCAATTATAAAATAAGAACTTCTTGTGAATTTGGTAGTATGCTTATTTCATGAGTCAGATTTTGTACCATCTGTCCATATAAAGCATGATACTGTATTCATTTAGGTCTTGATCGTGTAACATATTCTCGATCGCGACCGACCTTCTCCGAGATATGGCTTCCCTTCTCTTAAGTCACCTACAGGTGGCAATTGATTTTGAAAATGATAATTTTACTGTACGTAAGACCAAACAATATTTTTCTTATAACACAATTGATCAGACAAAAACAGAATAATGCAATTGTAAAGGGCGATGTGTTGTCATAGGTTTAACCGAAGACCTCATTTAGACGTATTGATGGTAGCTAGACCAGAAGTCAGTAGACTATCAGATAAATTTGCAAGATCTAGTGGTTTGAGGCATTCTATAATAGATGAACGACGTAATGAACACACAAGGGTTTCTTTAAAAAGATCAAAGGCAAATAATTTGAAGATCCTTTGAAGTAAATACAAAACGAAGGAGAACCGGTGTCTTATAACCAGATTAAAAAGAACAACTCTTATTATATAAAACTGTAAACGTTTTTGTAAAAAACAAAGCTAGAGCTCTTAGATATCTTTTCTAGTCTTTATTTTTTGTCGCAGTGGACAAATTGATTTGGAATATTTCTTAATCCATAAAGACAAACTGCTCCTCCGTTTTTGTCTTCGGATGTCATTTTAAACAGTGGTTTAAATCGGTGCAAATGGATTAACTTGAAACATTTTGTAATTTGCAGATCCAAATTCTTACGCATTTATCGTTGATAGAGCAGCAATGGTTAATTCCAGGCCACCTTGTAGGGAATCAATATTGGATGATTTTGCAATTGTGTTATACGGCCTTAAATAAAATCTTGCATCGATAAGTATTCAAGAGTAGATATTGTTTTAGATTTACTAAATGAATCATTGAAAGGCTAGATGTGAGAAGACAAAACTTGGGTTCTGGAGTAGTTTTCTCTATGAAGATGACAACGAAACGAAATTTTTCAAGTGTCTTGCCGACAGAAATGCTTCTGTAGAGACTAATAAGGATACTTTCCAGCTACCCCTTGTAAGCATGGAGAAGCAGATATACGAATGTTTGTCCATGTTCGGCCTGATTATGAAAATTGTTGTAGGACGGTATTCAAGGTAGCACCGACACAGATGTAGTAGTATTAAGAATTGCAGCACTCCAAAACTATGGTGGAACAAACTGTGGATAGGTTTTGGCAGGAATGAAGACTTTTGATGGCTTCCTGTACGTGATATATCAAATGCGTTTGGTCCTCGTGTAGCTACTCTTTCTTTTATTTATACATTCAGTGCATGTGACACTAAGGGAATAGGTCAGTTTGGATGACATAGGAAGTATTTCAACATGTAAGGGACGTACTTATTTCTTTGCTGAAGTATAAAGACACATACAAGGACATAAAAGAAGCATTTGTTTGCATCATGTATGACAAAACAACATCACTATTTGCTGTTAACGAGGCACGATGTAAATTTTTACCCAGGAAGCAGCGGCATGGTGATGTAGTTCCGCCTACAAGAGGTTTTTTTCTTCGGAGCACATCGAAAGAGCAGCGTATCAAGGATGATAAGTTTGGGCTCAGCCTGATTTATGTACCAATTCATGAACACTAGGGTTGGATGAAAGAAAAAAATCGAGGTCTCCTTTGGCTACCGTTAAAGTTGCATCCTCCTGTCGGGAACTTTTGAAATGACGAGGCGAAACATCCAGTTGTGTTGGTGACTGTAAATGCTACCGTTCTATCCGAGTACGAGTTTTGTTATTGGCTACTGACCGATAATTTTAAGATAACGAACCTGTCTTTCTAATAAAACTAGGCATTTAATCTTAACAAAGAATGTGATATCACTTGTTAAGATAATGAAAATTATAAAAAAATACATTTTCAAAAATTTTGCCGCCATTTTGAAACCGGAAATCACTCTTTTTTGTCATTTGTGTGTTGTTTTCCCGTACTTTAGGAACTGTAAATTACGCTTAATAAAACCTTACATTGGATTATACCTATAACACAACTTTCAGAGATTTACAAATGGATATGACGCCATTTGCAAAATGATCGGTGGCCATCTTGAAAAAATGGAAATTTTTGATGGCCAGCACCTGATTTCTTTTAATTATCGTTCAGTCCACCTGTATACCAAATTTCATGCTTGTATTTCATGCATGTGTTATAATTGTTAAGTTGATGAAAAATATTTTTTACGTATTTGCATCTAATTTGGAACCGAAAACCACTATTTTTCTTCAGTTATGTGTTGTTTTGTCGTACTAAGGAGCTGTTTTTAACGTTTTATCATATCTTACATTGAATTATACATAACACATCTTTCAAGGATTAAAATCCCTTGTAAAATTGCTTGAAAGTAAAAAAATCGAAATTTTTGACTCGTTAGCCGACATTTTGAAACCGGAAGTCACCTTAAGTTTAATTAATGTATTGTCTAGTCGTTATTTATGAACTGTCTTTTTCTTTTATCAAATCTAACAATGGATTTTACAAATAACACACCTTTCAAAGGATTAACCATTAATGGCTAATTTGTTATGGCGCCATTTTCAAAATGTGTGGTGGCCATCTTGAAAAAATGATTATTTTTTCTGGCCAGCAGCGGATTTTTTATAAGTATCATTTAGTTAACCTTTATACCAAATTTCATGCTTGTATCACGATTTGCACAATTATGTCCATAATATCTCCCACTAAAAAGTCATTTTGATCATTGAGAATCTTCATTTTTTCTTAACAATAAAGCGTAATTAAAATGTTCAGCTGATTTTACAGAGTTATCTCCCTGTAGTGTTATGTACCACCTTAAACATAATGATATGTAATTAAATAAGCTTTTGAATTATTAATTTGGCCGATGCACATCAATATTTAGAGAAAGATTCATGAAGAAATATGTTAATAAAAAAATAAAATTTAATTGCAAACTATACAGCTATTGACCAGAGATAAATGATTTATGTGCCAGTTAAAATTGGCTTCTTTATGCCATTCATCAATAACCAAACCCATACTTTAACTTTAAAGTAAAATATAAAGTGCTCAGATATGACAAATTGTAATGCAATTGTCTATTTGCCAATTCCCGTAATTGTTCCTTAATTAGAGATCCCTTTTTTAGTTGTCTCTCTTATTAGGAACATTTATTTTTATTTACAATGGAGAGCTAGCAGAAACAGCAAATCTACAGTCATGGGACAAAAGTGAGTTCTCATTCAAAAAAGTCCTATCATTTCAACCAAAATCGATATTTTTCAAAAAAATATTACCAAGTTACTGTATGAGCAATTTTTATCAAATAGATACCAAAAAATATAAAAATATCTGAAGTTTTATTGTTTATTTAGTCATAATTTTCTAAAGTTTTGTTTTCATCATTGGATGAGTTAAACACAAATGCAAATTTTTACGATTTTATTTTGGTTAGAATAATAGCAATCTTTTCAAGAAATATTTTTCTTTGTGTTCATCTCGTCAGAAAATTTAAATGAGCTTGAATAATATTATAACCAAATAAACATTAAAACTTCAGATATTTCTAAATCTTTTGGTATCTTTATTTAGAAAATCGCTCATACAGTTACTTCGTAATAATATTTTGAAAAATATCTATTTTAGTTCAAATGAAAGGACTTTTTTTGACTGGGAACTCACTTTTGTCCCATGACTGTACCTGTTTGTAATGTGAGTAATCTTTAACTAAAGGTATTCAAATAATTTAGTTACATTAATTTGTTTTTAAGCTAAATACTTTTGACATCAGAATTTTATTTTTACAAAAAAATAGTTAAACCACCAATACATCACTTTCAATTCATCATGCTTTGCATTAGAAAAAAACAATTTTGTCCCACATAGAACCAGTCTATGATTGACAAAGGGAGGTAATTTGTTTGAAATGTGTATGAAAACAGAATAAAATTAAACAAAAAACATGGTAAGTGTTAAAGTCACATGTTGCTTCTGGAGTGTATATATTACAGTATTCAATCTTTACTATACTAACCAGATCAGGTAATCCACGAACTGTCTCTACCTTAGAAAATATTTCACCACTTTCATCAATTCTAAAAAACAAAAGGTAAATCCATTTCATATTTTTTATTCTTTCTTATAATTATATCGAACCAAATATCTTAAAACAAGTATTCAATTTCACATTTTTAATAATGGCAATAACAATAGTACAAATGTAGATATGACTAAATTACTTGTGGAAGACAGGTAATTTTATTATCAAATTTTGTCCTGTAGCTTTTTATTGTCTATAAAGAGATTACCAGCACAAAATTTAAAGTTTATTTCTTCCAATTTTTTAATAAAAATTTAACAACATTTTGCGTTTTCTTAATTAGTTTTGCTACAAACCAATTAGACATTCCTTAAAACAGATTATTTTTCCAGTTTGTTTTTATGTTACTTTTTTAATGAGTAAAATTTTGCCAATATGTCAATTTCAATATTCTCTCACATGAATACATCAACAAGTTAGAAAATCATGAAAAAATAAAATATTCCTGTGAAGAGTTGTGGATTCATTAATGTTAGTGGGTACAAATTTTCATGGTTTAAGTTAAACTTGCATATTCGTAGATATTTAATGTTGTGGTTCCCCTGTACCTACGAAATCCATGAAAACTGCTATTCAACGAATATTAATGAATCCACAGTATGCAAAAATGGGCTGACTGCTAATTTATCATAGTTTGATAAAAAGAATACCTGCAGTAAACAGAGTAGAAACAAAGAAATGACAATATAAAACAGTATATAACCCCGCCCTAAATGACACTGATAAATAGTATGACAATTAGCTTCTGTCAGTTCATTTTCTGTGATTGTTTCAAAAAACTTACTGAGGACTAAGACATATTGGTTCAGCCTGGGTCCCACCAGCTCCCATAAGAACAGCATACATTGCTCCATTCCTACAGAGTACCAGTAGATAGGATGTAGTTCTAGTACTGTATGGTGGGTATTCTGTCATTTCTTGTGGACATATACTGGGGTCCAAAAACAACAACGTTTCTATACAGGAATTGTCAGATATATTGATCACTCCTCTTTGAATACCTGTAATACATAAAACAATAATCATTACATTGTCTTCTGCCATTTTTTGTTTAACAAGTTATTTTTGTTATAAACAAAACTAAAAAGTATTAAAATTATGAATTGTTTCTTCATACCATTATCAAGGTAAAACTTATAAAACAAATTTATTGTAATGCGTGTGACACCATACATTTTTATCTGTTGTGTGGCACAATGCAATATACCATTCCAGCCATAAAATGTTTAAACTTAGCAAATTATCTATCCCATAATTACTTTTTTCAATCTATGAGACCAAAAACTATAGTTTGAAAGTTATCTTTTAAAAAACATATATATCCTTGAATTCAAGACTTTCATCTTCTAAAACCAAATATCTTAAGGTGGCACTTACTAAATATTTATCCCATAATGCAATGTTCCTAACTACTGTGGATTCATTTATTTTCATTGGTACCAATTTTTCTTTGTAAGAGAAAAATGTACTTTAGTGTATATTTGAAATTGTATTTTGCCCAAGTCTAAATACAATCCTATAGACATGATAGAAAATTTAAACTTTGTTAAACATTTAAATTCATTGTATAGCAACACAAACAATTTTCAAGAAAAAAGCTGGTAACTCACAAATAATAATGAATCAACAATAATTATCCTATGACTTTCAAATGACACTTACCTAAATATCTATCCCATAATACAATGTTTCCATCTACTAGACCTATAATCATCAGTGTGACACTTACCTAAATATCTATCCCATAATACAATGTTTCCGTCTACTAGACCTATAATCATTAATGATGTCTCGTCTGATACTGCTGATGATGTGATCTTTGCAGTAAAAGGCCACACCATATCTGGTTTGGTTTCATCTGAGAGGGGAAAATAAAGACATTTTCAACTTTATAGAGCTATTTCCCTAATGCATGTAGTTTAAAGGTTTGGTTGTCTTGCTTGCTTTGTTTGTATAAATGTTTGCTCAAGCATTGTAATTAATATTCACATCTGCAATCAATAAATAGACGGATCTTAAGCTTGTTTACATTATACTTAAATGTAATACAAGCTTAATCAGGGCAAAGAAAGCAAACAAGCCAACCAAAACTTCAAATTACAAGCATTAGGAAAATAGCTCTCAATACATATTTGGATAAGATCATATAATTAGTCTTATATCTAAATACTAATATCAAGATTTAAAAAAGAGGCTATGTTGATAGTTTTTGATGTTTTGATATCCTTTGCTTTCGGTTTCGTAAGATCACAAAACAGCATATTCCCTTCTTTTCTATTACTATTTTTTAAAGAATGGAGACACACAAAAAATTACAAAGTCTAAGGACAATCTCCTAGCTATACTTCTTCAAAACTAAACCAATATATATTGAAAAAAAAAGACAAATGTGTTTTAGCCATAAACTAAATGTGTCAACACGAAATGACACAAATGGTCCTGTCTCAAAAAGTAGAAAAATTTGCAATTTCAACAACACATGTGGATTCAAACATGATGACAGTCTCACATATCAAAATCAGCTCATAATCTGAAGTGTATAGTAAAAAGTTTGTATAACTGTGATTTTCAACAATTTTCTAAGTCTGAAACCCTTTATTTCTGCAAAAATCAGAAGAGCTGAACTAAACTTAAACTTGATCTGTAACTCATCATGGTTAGCTGACATACCAAAACATCAGCCCAATTTCTAGAGGCATTTAGAAAAAAAGTCAGTATAATGGTATGTTGTGGAATGACAGAATAACACAATGACGTAATGACGGACAAGGGTAAAACTATATGGCACTGACAACTTTGTTGCGGGCCATAAAAGCAGATTTGTGAACATTTCCTTTTAAACAAACTGAATATGATCACTAACCTTTCCCTGGTGTTTTGAGTAATGAATAATGCATAACATGTGTACTGTCTTTCCACCACACTGCTACAGTTGTAGGGATAGCTGAAATGTTCAATATTACATATCATTGATACAGTTGTAGGGATAGCTGAAATGTTCAATATTACATAGCAATGATAAGGATAATGTAATCAAAATGAAATCAAACCAAATCTCATTCATAGAAAACAAAATATGAATCTTTTAGATTAAAAAGAAACAAGTTTTTTAATTAATATATTCAGACAACTTTGATAGTTTTTTAATTAATATATTCAGACAACTTTGATAGTTTTTTAGTTAATATATTCAGACAACTTTGATAGTTTTTTAATTAATATATTCAGACAAATTTGATAGTTTTTTAATCAATATATTCAGACAACTTTGATAGTTTTTTAATTAATATATTCAGACAACTTTGATTCTTCAAGAATATAACCCATATTCAAATTTCACAACAAGTTACTACAAATGTATAATGTCTTCTCAATTTGTTGTGGAAATTCATGAAATAATAAATAAGAAATAGAAGATATTTTCAAAAGTTGTGTGAATTTGAAAATTAATGGATAATGGATATTGACTGAGAATCAGGCTTTAAATTAACCTTGCAATAAGTATACATACTTAAATTGGCTGGATTTTCTAGTCCAAGGGGAATCATTTTTCCAGCATTCAGGAAATGAAAATTAACATCCCTATTAAAAAGTAAAAGTTACTATATCATAATTTAACAGTTATTCTATAATAATGAAAGAAAACATTGAAAATCAATCTATTTTATTTTGTTTCAGTTATTTAAAAAAAAAATCTTCATTTCATGTAAATTCAACTAGAAGTTGCATGTTTAAAGATGCTCAGCTAAAATCTCTATTCAATGTAATGCCAAACAAGGAGAAGGCAACTACTGACATTCTTTAGAATGGCTTAAACTTATCAATAATCCCCTAAACTTGCTTTGTGTTTAAATTTGAAGGATAACATTATTCAGTTATGTTTTAGACAAGAAAGAAGCTTTTTCAAATTGTTAACTTTCACTAAAGAAAAACAACTTGATAAGGTAATTTTAACTTAAATTCATCTGAGTTTAACAGAGACCATTCCTTGTTCAAATCGTTCCAAGTTTTCAAAAAAAATATTGTTACAATCTTCATAGATTTGTTCATTAGAAATTAAAACGGATAATTGATGATTAAAGCTTCTGACGTACTTAGCTTTTACATTTGTTAAAAGCAATGTATAATTAAATTAACTTACTGTATATTATCAACAGTATCATCTTTTGGTGCATATTCCAGTAAATTTTCATGTAGATGGTCGAATATTTCTTTTCTCAATTCAATCTGAGTGGTTGATAAGACATGATTTTGTCCTGTTCCAATTACCTCCCCCGAGTCAACTTTCTGACAAGTAGAATACACAGATGAGGACAAATTACCTGAAGGAAGATGGAAATTGATGCTTTATTTTACATACTTTCAACATTTGTATACAGTATATGAATTGGTTTGTTGGTTGTGTTTTCAATGACAAATATATATTTATCTATCATCACTGTTACTATTTATAAATGGTGAGATTATAGTTCTATTTGACAAATATCTGATGCAATTATGATGTAGGTTTTAATCTCAACAATGATAAATAAATTGTATCAGTTTCATTCAACCATAGTTTCATACATTTCAACTTTACTTTTCGACCTTAAAGGCTTATTATATACTGTAGATTCATTTTCGTGGATTGAGGATAACTTGCATGTTCTGGGATATTTAATTTTGTCGTTTTGGCAAAGTCTGCATTCATGCCTTAAGAAAATTTGTAATTGGGTGAACATTTAAATTCATGGCTCACCTGTACCAACGAATACCCACAAAAATTGGTATCCAACGAATATTAATGAATCCACAGTAACAATAATAATAATAATCTATTGTTTTATTGTTTCATATGTTGATTGACATACATATTATACAATAACTCATGAAAATATATATAGAACAATCAATTTGGCTCATGAGACACATGGCACAAAACAAATACCAGTACTTGTTCTTACATACACCTATATACATCAACTCTTGGGACATCTCATCTCAACAACACATCACATAGTAAGTGGCCCAATTCCTCAAGATTGGAACCCACATTTGTGACATACCGGGTAATCAATCTTGTATACTGTAAATTCAGAAATTGTTGCATGCATTTATTATTGTGATTTTGTCATTTAAGACTTAAATGAGATTTTTATTTTTTTTTAGATTTTGAGAAAAATCCTGTTTAATTCATATAAAATATATCAAAATGCGAGTTTAAATTATTGTGTTTAGAACTCTGTAGCAATTTTTCGCAATAATAAAAACCTCACAATAATTTCTGAATTTACAGTATTCTTGCAAACTATTTTTTTCTAGGGTAACATTAAAATATAAATAAATGTAACATGTTTGGCTACTGTTGTAACATTATGTAAATTTACTGTTGCAGAAATCTGTTATCTGGCTATGCTTAAGCTTTGCTGGAAACACAATTAGTGATATTACTGACTTAATTAAATACTTTCTAACATACTATAGTGTTTGCCATTGATGTAACTGGAGCTAGTGTTATTTCCCTTTGTTGTCATATTGTAGGGAAACATGCAATAATTATTTCACATATCAAACAAATTATGTACATGCAATATATGTTCTATATTTGGAAACAGACCTGTTGTTAGTCAGGTGATCATATTAGCATAAATATAAACAAATAAGTATATATAAGCTCTGAAATTAAATAAGAATCTGGTGAAAGGAAAGAATATGTAATATTAATAATATATGTTACTACAACTGATTCTTTGCACCATTAACTTTCAATTTAATGCAGGTAAAAAGAATTAATAATTCAAACTTTCATGAGATCACCTTTACAGCACATTGCATTGATTGTGTAGGCAAAGGTAATATCTTTGGTAAGCTTGCTTGCTAGCTGAACCATGCAGACATTATAAGTTAAGGTATAATACCCTCCTTTCAAAGTAGCCTAGTAATACAGACAGATAGATTGGTTACCTGTCGGTTTAGTCTACTCTTAAAGGAGGGTAGTTTAACTAACCTTCAACTATTCAGTTAGCAAACAAGCTAACCAAAGAATTTTCCTTTGCCTACACACTGAGCAATGCAATCGGCTGTAATAGGACTTTTTTACTTATCACTATACAAAATGATACAGTGTCTTTTTGACGACTTTTTAAAATACACGAAATATATCTGTCTGAAAATTTCATTTTTCAGCTAAAAGTTTAAAGGCAGGAATATATGATTTTCTTTCCCATATGCATTTTTAATTAGATCATAAGGAAAGTTTTACCCATTTTAACTAAACTTGTTACTGACAGGTAACCAGTATTTACAGGTCAAAACCACATTATAGGAAATTTCCACTGTTATTTTATGCTTCATCCAGAGTATCATTGTAAATCAGTTGTAGTAAAAAAGGAAGAAACTATAGACAACCTTTATCATATCTCATACAGGATTCCAGATATTATATGTTATAACAAGTACTGTGGATTCATTTTTATTTGTTGGATAAAATTTTTAGTGGATTTCGTGGGTAAAGGTAAACTTCAAAATTAATGTTCAACAAATAGATAAATTTTCTATAGGCTGTATGCAGACTTTTGCAAAACCATGAAATTAAATATCCACGAACATGCAAGTTTTCCTCTATCCACGGAAATAAGAACCCACGAACATAAATTAATCCACAGTACGTTGAAAAAAAATTTAGTGGCTAAAAAGGTATTTTGATCCTAGCCTACTATTGGATGTCAACAAATGAGCTACCTCAGATAGAAATTGACTTTAAGCAAGTGCACATATACATGTACATGTACATGTACATGTAATAGAATTTTCATGATCTTGGAAGATTTTTAATTAAGTTTTTTTTCAATTTGAAATAGGTTAACAGATAAATTTATAATCATTTGCATGAGATCTACTTATATCTGACACCACTAAAATGATGTTCAACTTTCACTTCAATCTTTTCATCCACAAAATTAATATACCTTGAATCAATACTGAGAATATGATAAAGGCCTATAAAGATTAAATATGGGAACCTGTTAATTCTTCTATTACCTCTTGTTTCCAAAGCTAAAATTAAATATTTGCCATCATTTACATTTTCAGAAAATAATCACAATTAAAAGAGAATGACAATCCAGGGTTATATCCCTTTGAGAGTTTTATCGTCTGACAAAATGACAGTTTGTGGGTTGAAAATAAAGGATCTTTTAGAAGTCATGATTCCTAGATGACTTTGTTTTGAACCAAATCGTAAATTTCTTGTGATAGGTTTAGATGAACATCTTGTTAAATAACTTTGATTTTATAACTGAAAACATAAATTCAAAATAATTATAGGGTGGTTATATCATAATTTATATAATAAATGGAAACAAAACTTCTATTTGTACAAAACTATTTAAGTAACTGAAGGGAGAAAATCTAAAATTAAAAATATTGCATTAAACCTATTTTCTATTTGAGGGATCCTTTTAAAGCTTGGATAATACTATAATCATTTAAATATTGTTATTCATGTTATTGTTTCTCACCTGTAACTTGTGGGGTGGTTTCAGTTTAAACACTAATGACGGCTGTGAAAACTTTACCCCTGCAGTGTCTTCATTACTCTGAAAATAAAGTACACAAATCAATATTAAAACAATGTATGATCAGTATTACCTTTTCAATTGTGTAGTTTTTATTATATGAGTGACTCTTTCCTTGAATTTTACAACTGGGAAAGATTGATGACATATAACTCTATAAATTTTTGTTTGTTCCTTCAGCCCAAGATTGTCGCTTAGGCTGGCTCAAAGATTATTTGGAAGCCCTGGGGTGTAACCATATATTTCTGAAAAAATACATTTTCTACTTAGACCTGTTTATGGTAAGAATATGTGCAGTTTAAAAATGATTGAAAACTGATAAATTACCTTAAATATGAAAAATTACCATAAAATTTTAAAAGTCAACTTCTGCAACAAAAAAAATCATGTTTTAAAAATATAACAAGAGTGCACATGCTGAAATGTCTGGCCTGTTTAACTTATCATTGAATTTATGTGAAAAGTCCACTACATGAAGGTTTTACCATAACATTATCAATGTTATTTTTCTTCTTGTGTACACATGGTATAATTAAATCACTCATGGCAAAATCATCACATCAATTTTTTTTAAATTTTTCTCAATTTATAACATAAATCAAATGATTTATATTTCATGAAAATAGCATATGATTTTATGCAAATTTTGGTTGAACAAGTAAGCTTTGTGACTATACTTTGGAAAAAAGTGAATGAATGTGCATATCTAACTTTTGACATCAATCCACAACTGAATGTATCTGTAAACTCCCTGGTATAATTGCCAATGAGACAAATGTTCACCCGAGACAAAATGTTGTAGATAATATGTACATATATAGCTATTTGTTATTGAAATATTTCTAAATAATTTACTGGCCTATATAACTTTTGAAAAACTAGCAAAATTTACAAATTACCACCTTTTTTAATAAAACATTTGTGCACAGCACACAATGGCCCTATGCAAAGCAATATAATATATACTTATGTATAACAATTCTAGAATCAACACTGTGAATACCCACATAGCATGTATACTAGCACACAATACAACAATAGCTCCAACAACAGAATTACAAAACTTGGATACAGTACAGTGAACTGAATCCTTGCCCTGTAATTCTACAGTAGATGTGACATAATATTGGGTTCCAGTTAACAATATTCCATGCAATGGGTAAACACAGTGATGACAGCCTAAGTGCAACCTATTTTCAAACATCACACCAATCTTACTCTTTTAAAACTCTTTGTGGGTAGATTAGGAAAACTTTGTGACAACTAAAAACAAAATGAGAAGCAAATGTTAAAAGCGCAAATAAATTAGTTGAAAGAGCAAATAAATTAGTTGAAAGATTCTGAAACTGAAATTATCTACATGAATTAAGCAATGCTTTGTAAATATGCTGTCTTTTTCTGATATTATTTTCTAAACATTGTAATAGTAAAATACAAAATTTTGTCAAGCAGATACAAATTCAAGTGTATATAAAGAGAGGTAATTGCTATTGGAAAAAGGGTCATTGCATGTTGATGAGGTGCTATTTTTTTGTAATAAATTATTTTTCCTTTCCTAATTATTGTTAAAGTTTTGTATCATGGCAGATTGAAAGACCAACGGCTTGTTAGTTGCAAAGCCACACAAGCAGATTGTAAATATATATCTGAGAAAAGAACAATAATATTATTGTAAAATGTTCACATATATTAAAGTAACATACAAATGATGATCTATTGGAGGTAGATGAATATATGGTGTATAAAATGAGATGTGTGTATACCTAATTGCATGAATTATCTATATAAGCAGGCAAGTAATCACAGTGACTTGTATTATATAATAAATTTTTCTTAATATAATTTAAAATGTTTCAAGAACGTGATACAGGATCAAGAAATTAGACATTATTGTATTATTTTACAGATTAACACTGTGAAAAATCACATAATCACTGAAATAACTAATTTTTTTAACTAAAATTTTAATTGGAAATCTGTATAGATTTAAACATTTGGTAAATAAATATCATTTCTGTGTTTTTATTAATATTTATGTACCTGTGATTGTTGAATCTGTGATTGGCTTTCACTTTTGTCTCCATCTGTGCCCTCAGTGGGTTCAGCTGTTTCTGTGCTCTCTTCCTCCTTAACTTCTTTCACTTCCTGCTAAATATGCAAAGACTTAATCATAATTTGATTTCCATTTTTATTGTATAGCAAATTTACAGATCTAACATTGTTGGGTTGATGTTTAGACGAGTTGTGTGATAATACTTATGCAAAATATACATGCTTGTTAAGTTATCACATGTTCATATGGGTAAAAATTCCAAAGAGCCGAAATTGAAGCTATAATAAATTCATTAGCCATAAATTGTCCACAAATTTTTCAGATTAAATAGAAATGATCACCAATGAATTTACAAATGTTCACAATTCATAAAACATTTTGTAGTAGCACAGGACACAAAAAATAAGTACACATTAAATGGCAAAGCAATGTTGTTCGTATTATTTGCATTGAAAATTTGTCTTTATTTTGTAATTTTTGTGATGAAATGATAAGAATTATGTATTTCTATTTTAAAGAACTAAAAGTAATTTCAGTAAACTTAAAAGAGTACTGTGAGGTGAGGAAACAGAATGAATTTCTATATCATTTTGTTATACTTTTTTTTTTTAAATTTGGTGATTCAACAATAAAACAAACATCATGTTTAATCATAGGTAGGATTTCAACTTCTTTTTATTTTAATTATCTCCCTGTGATAGATTTTTACCTTTCATTCTTAATAATTTCAATAAAGGAGACTTTCCTTTATCAAATTTGTGAAACAGGCTTCAAGCAATGAGAGGTAGGTGTCCCACTAATGTCTATACCTTGTCTACTTTTGTCAAAAGCCTCAAATTAAAAACTTGATACTTTAGCTTCACACATAACAACATTTGAACACAGAGAATTATTAAACAGAGAGTTGTCTCATTGGCACTCACACCACATCTTCCTATATCTATCCAATGAAAATTGTCAAAATTTATATCTGGAAATGAATAAAACTAGAAAATATTGGGATAAAACCTTTGGTTCTTCTTTCTTCTGTAATTTTGCTTTGATATTATCTAGTTCTGTAACCCAGCTTTCTCTAGGTAACTTATGTATCTCCAACCACATGTCTCTTGATTCTGGATCTGTTGAAAGATGAAAATCAAATTTGAACTGAAATCACTTATATCTTTCATTAACAAGAAACAAAATAACATTTTTGTTAGTGTTTTCCACACTAGAAAAGAACTGCTTCCCTTACCATATAAGAATTGTTGGAAATGGCTCTTTATTAACTGTTTTGAATGTCAACCGACCATGACTGAGGAGGTGTCTGCATCATAAGCTCATGTTTTTATTATTCTGAATTTATTCAATTTGTGAATAAACAGAGCCATAAGACTTTTGTGAAAGTTGAAACAGATGTATGGATGTTTTAAAAAAAACCTTATTAATAAATCATTTTTTTGTGACTCTTTTGCAAGTGCCTCTCAGTTTATAAGGACTTGTTTATGTGAGTCAACTGCTAACTGTGTGTCTATTTTGTATCATATTGGTTGTGTGAGTCACTAGTCAGTTATGCATATCATTTTCTCTTTTCTATGTTTTCAATGATTAGGATTTTATATTTTACAACCCCTTATAATCACCAACTGACTACTACTGTTTTTGAAAGTCTCTTCGGCTGTTATGAACCATATATTACACATTGGGTACTCCATTACTATTAAAATCAGGATACTTATTTTAAGCATGTAATATCAGGAAACTTTAACGATTAAGAACTCACTTTCAAAAACAACACCCAAATAATCTCCTTCCTTTGATGCTTTACATTTGCTGATGATCATTTTATCTGTTCCTTCCTAAAAAAATAAATAAACAATATTCATTTTTTTACAAGAGTTTTCAGTATACCATATTTGAGAGGGAGGACAGGGGTAAGGGAGACAGGGAGAAAGGGGGTAGGAGAAGGGAGAAAGGGGGTAGGAGAAAGGAGAAAGGGGGTAGGAGAAAGGAGAGGAAGGCTGGGAGAAAGGAGAAAAAGTTGGAAAAAGGAGAACAAATAAAATATCTTTCCTTTTAAAAAATGATCTAATATTTCAAGAAAAAATATCTCAAAAGGAGATGTTTTATTCTAATGGGAGAAAGGAGAACGGGGGTAGGAGAAAGGAGAAGAGGGGTGGGAGAAGGGAGAAGGGTACCCCCTGTCCTCCCCCTCATATTTCTCAACAACAAAAAAATATTTATGTTACCCTCAGTTTGAAAATAAAACACAAAACATTTGCAGAAAATGTCTATTTAGATGAAGGTAATGGCATTCGACATGTTTTAAAATATCAATTATAACATGTCATCCAGCTGAATAAAGTATAAGACGGTGCTGATTTAAAAAAAAATCTTAGTGGGCCTTGAAGAAAATCTGCTGATACTCACTGTTGCTTCTATCCCTAAATCCCCCAAAAAAATATTTCATAGCATAATCATGATTGTTGTTATGTTTTACATGTATATTTGTTCCTTGCATCTGTCTTGTAATGTTATATGCAAATAAAACGCATTTAAATGTTTTAGTGGTTGTTTTTTGCATATTCTTGTGTTGTCTATTGCCCCAAAATATTTGCATTTGATCATGTCCAAAAAAGAAATGAAGGATACTATTTTTCACAGATGATCTAAGATGATCTAAGATGACGAACCTTGATAATGGAAATTTCTATGATTTTCCTCAGTTCTGACACAACAATTTCAAATTCAACAGTCTGGACTCTGGATATATTTTATTGTTCATACCAGTAGTAATCATTTATATTATGTCCATTGTTTACACATAATAATTTTATGGGTCAGCTGAGAATCATAGAGTTATCAAAGTGCTTGTGGGCACTAAAGGCTAAATGTTGTCTACAAATTGCAATTTGGTGAATTTCTGAATGAAACATTGAACTGTTTTTACTAGCTTTAAAAAAAAATTGTAGTTATTATCTTCCTGTGTTCATGATTGTACATTTGTTGTTGGACCTATTTTTGTATAACAGATTCATACTTCATGCATTATTAATATGATTAAAAATGAGAATAATTCCAATAAATATCAAATTGTGTAAAATATTTTACTTAAAACAAAATTTAATAAATTGTTATTTGGATGGTGAGTTGTCTCATTGGCACTCACACCACATCTACCTTTATCTATTTAAAGTATAAACAAAAGAATTATTTGAAAACAATTGGTTATAGTGTTCGACCATTTATTAAAGCAAAACCTGACACCTGTTATATCAAATGAAACTTTATTATGATTTTAAAATTTTACCATCAATGACCCAAAATCATGGACACAAAAACATATTGAAGTCATAATTTGAAGCATTTAATCATTCTAATGAAAAAAAATATATAAACCAAAGTCTTATTGCTAAGATTTTGTTGCCATATTTTTTTTTTTTTCTCTATGAATGCACATAACTCAAATTATATTTCTAACAACAAAATATAGATATGATGATGAAACCTTTGTAAAATGAATAATATTTTTCAGTTTCTAAAATAATGAAATTCCTTTTTTATCCAGATACAAGACAGCATACAAGACATGCAAGATATTCCTTCCTTTTGATTAATGAAATTCACATGTAGATATTACACATTTATGTTGACAGTAATACAGTTTTATCTACACTCCTCCTCACGTACCTTCAGTCACAATTCACACTAATCATTACGAGGTTGGTAGTAATACACACAGTTTTATCTACACTCCCCCTCACGTACCTACAGTCACAGCTTACACTTACCTGCAAAGACATTCTACTAGACCGACGTGTACTTAGAGGCATCTGCATTAATGTTCCAAAATATTTCATAACTATATTTTTTAAGATTTATCCTTGCAGTGACAAAAATACATGTTTAGTCTTTATTTCAACAGCATTATTTTTATCTATTAACTTAAAAATGTACAGAATACAGCAAAAACTCAATAGCTAAGACCCTAGAAAAACCTTTATAAGTTGCTATTGACTTGTAGTTACCAAGAAAAATGTATTATTGGAACAAAGGTATACATTTTTATAAAAGATAGAAAAAGAAACAGAAATTCTTCATTTAATTACTTATGAACCGTTGCTGGTTTTAAGTTTCAAGCAATGATTGCAATTATTTTTCTTTTATGATAATTAAACAATAAAATACAACAAAATAGATCAATGTATGCATATGAAAGAGAATATTAATAGGGGAGACAATCAATATTTTTGTAAGGATTATTTCCCTTCAACAGTATTTAATATTAAACTTTTAAGATATATGTTGTTCAGAAATAGAAAAAAAGAAGCCCCAACTGATTAAATATAAGGGTTATTTTCCCCCATCTTCAATCATTATTACTATAAAAAGCTTTACTGATCAATATTGTATTACAAGGGTAAAACTTTGTTATTTAAATACAAAATTAAATATTATCCCTTTATCTGATCAATCAATAAATACCTTGATAGTAATACACAGACAGTTTTATATACACTCCCCCTGACCTACCAAAAGTCATGTCATACACTTACCTGCAAAGAAGTTCTACTTGATTGACGTGTACTTAAAGGCATCTGCATTAATGTTACAAAATGTCAAATGTATTTTACAACTTATCTTGTACCCTTGAGTTTAGTAAAACAAATATGTTTTATTTCAATGGTAACTGAGTGTCTATCTGTTAGATTGTCTCAAAAAAAGGTACAAGATTGAGGATACAATGGTTGATCATGATTGCATGTACAAAAAATGCTATGACTTGTTATGTGACAGAAACATGTTATAAAACATCTAGATATATATCCCTAAACAATCTTTCTAATGAGTGTGTTTGATCGTCTTGTACACTTTTAAGAGCTTTTTTAGAGACTTTCTATTTTGTTTGAAAAGTATGGGTTATCTCCCATTGTGCATTGCATAGGTATAAATAACACATGAAATTTCTTGCCCGTTACTTGTATTGAGATAAGAACAACGGTCTAAAACTGTTGTATCTATATTTTAATACAATCATTTTGGAATTAATGTACATTTGAAACCTGAATTAAACTATTAAAGTGAATACAAGAATATTTACGTTTTAGTTAAAATATATCAAATTTACAACAAATTTACAATAACCATAAACTACTAACAGAAATGCACAAAATTCATTTTATGCATGCATATGTACTTTTTAAAAATGATCTTTTGTAGATTTTTCCAGTGTATTATGAATTTTTGTACTTAAATTAGTTTTGTTCTTTTCATGTTATAAAATCCAAGAGCTCTGTGGAAAAGGTGTATTTTGCTAGAAAATCTGTAGAGAAGATAAAATCTATCATGTATATTACCTGGTGTTCATTCAAATGTTTCAGCAGATACAGTTTATCACCAGAGAATGCATGTAGTCTTGAAAACCCTAGAAAAAAAGGAACTAAATATTTTAAATAACCTGTAAGTTGAATACTTAGTTCCATACAGTATGTTGATACATGATATATAACAGTAATATTTGAATTACAAAGGTGATTTGTTAAAATATTAGTTTTTAAAATTTATGATTTCATTGAAAGCAGTTATCTGGATGTCTAAAACAATATCATTACAAGTGCATCCTTAATGCTTTAATGGTTATCCAGGTTATTGTAAAAATAACTATGTAAGATGAAAACCAGAAAAAAATTATTTTAAAAGGTGCAATGTATTCTTGACTAAACATAAGCATGTAGGTGGCATTCAGGATCAGGAGTAAGAGCAAACAGTGGTTAGCTCACAGTCAGAATAATGTGTCAAAATGAATTTGTCTTCCAACAAACAAGCATGTCCATTCTTAATTTTATTAAATTCTTTTTTTATTTGAATTTATTTTAATCTATAATTATTAGTATATTAGTAATCATATCTTACCCATATCATCAATAGATACAAGTAGATATACATTAGGTGCAATAATATGTGCCCTGATATACTGGAGATCTACTCTGTCTTCTTCCCATAAGGTCACTTTTTCCTGAGTATTAGCATCTATCACAATAATTCCTTTAGAATGACCAATAAACATGTAAAGACCATCTCCGCTGTCTGTCATACATCCACATTTACGCAGGTACTGTACAAAAAATGAAGAAAAATAGATATATACTGGTATATGCTGACATAAAATACATTACTTAATCATGTTAGTTTGTCTTGCATTTATAGTGTTATTGTTTTTTGGTGGGTTTTTTTCAAAAACTCTATCCAAATTTCTTTTTTAATTTTCATCATATGTCATGAAAAATTGCATTACTTCAAAAGTAATAAAGCATACATGATGTATGAATAAATATGTATAGGGATAAATGTTGTTATGAGAATAGTTCAAATTACATAAAAAAACAGAAAATGACCGGACAGATTCCAGAGGACACTATACTCTAAATGCAAATCCTGAGATTCCTCAACATGTAGGTTTATATATATATATTTGAGCATTTTGTACAAGTTATTATATATCTCTAATTTCAGTACTCATGGTACTCAGTTTCACAATAAGTTGCTCAGTTCTGCAAGTTCCTTACAAATAAGTTCTTCCATAAAATGGAGAATGGAAATGGGGAATGAGTCAAACTCAAAGAAACAACAAGTTACACTTTCGCACCCTACAAGTTTGCACCTCACACTTTTGCACCCAATTGCAATTATTAGGCAAATTCTAGTTGAATAATTAGAAAATCATGATTGTTGTTTAAATTGCTTTGATGTAAATACTGTATGTACATGTATTAAGCTTGGTAATAGTAAAAAATTGAAAATTTTAAATGAAAAACACAAAGATAATTGTTTTTACTGTGAAACTTAAAAAAACATTGTGGGAATCTCACTTTATTTTGAAACAATGAAATAAAGCTATAGCAATACACTAACCAAAACATGATTAAGAGTTATTCAACACAACAATAAAAAAAAATTGACAAAATCTCACTTTAAGTTGAAACTGATTTTTTTTTTAAGGTTCATCATAAGGAATTGAAAAAATATGGCCGTGTTTACACCTCAAAAATTACTATGAGTACAGACAAACTGGTACATCCAGGAAAGTTTTAAGGCATGGCAGGAACTAGATATATAAAAGTTATATAAAGTCTACGTTTCAGAAAATGAAAAACCTACCTGCATTTTGATGTGCATTTTTTTCCAGTCTGCAGAAGATAGCAAAATAAACAAACACCCGAGTTTCATTTGATACTGTCCACTCAGTTACACAGTTTAAACCTGTTAAATCACCTACTGTTTACAGGTGTCTATTGTCCATCTATTGTCCATTTAAATCAATACTACTCATAACATTGATTATATGAGGGGAGCTTCTCAATCGTTTTCACTACTTAGTTAATTTTTGCAGCTTCTGCAGGAACGAAAAAAAATAGATAGCAAAATCTAGAAAAGTTAATAATTTTCTGAAACATAAAATGCATTTAAAATTTATATATCTAGTTCCTGCCATCCCTTAAAACTGTTGCAGGTGTATAGGTTAGTTTGTACTCAGAGTAAAATTTGGGGTGTAAATACGGCCATTTTAGCCAAAAGGTTATGATGAACCTTAACTCATTGGCCCCTAAGAGATTTCTGGAAAATCAGGCATTTTCGAAAATTTGCAATAATATGCAAATTATATGCAAATTAGCAGACTCCTGATGCTGTAACTGCTGCTTATCTATTAAACTATGTATTGAAATTTGGGGGGGATGGCATGGTTGGGTGGGTGGGGTGGGAGGTGGAAGATTTTCTCGTGGGTTTGAACCCACCCCCACTGAAAAATGGTAATTTTCCGTCTATTTTTCGATTTTAAAACGACCTTGAGAGGTGAACATTAACCAGACTGTGTTTCTGTGTCATTCAAGTATTACCCTATAGTTACAGCAGTCCATGCATGCTAACTGGGAGTATATGGGACTTAAGTGTCTTGCTGGCGAATTATTATCGTCAAGTCAGGTCTGCCTAAATGTCCGTTTTTACGAATTTTTGACAAAACGGTGACCTAGATTTTACAGACTAGATTCCGATTGGCCATATCATACCTCTTTGTGTTCCTATACCACCTATGCATGCATTTACAATAATAGTGTATACCAGACTAAATACAATGACTACCAGTTAAGAAGTGGCCATCAACAGATGCCCACCACAACCTGATTTTGGCTACTTTTCACGTTTTTCCGATTTTGAACTCTTAAACGGCTTTCAAAGTGCCATATTTTCATGAACAGACGTCTGACAAGAGGTAATGGACCACGAACTGCTTGGTTGAAGTCCCTGCTATCATGACAGTTCAAGTTTGACAATTCAAAAAAGGTATGGAGGGTCATACGTGCCATCAAAGAATGGTTGTCGCCATGACGCCTATATGCGTCATTAGGGGTTAATGGGTTAACCATACATAATACAAAACATGATTAAGATTTATTCAACACTTGCAAAAAAAAACCTTGTCTTAAATTTATCATAAGACAATGACAACAAATTATACTTACAGGAGGGGGCTTACAGGAGTACACTTGCCAAAACTTGATTACAAAGTCATTTAATACAAAACCAATAAAAAAAAATGGACAAGAAAGTGTAGGGTGCGAACAGGCTACTGTGTATGGTTTACAGTTATTTCATTTATGATATCATGCACCTCGTAAGTAACAACTGCTGCAAATTATTGTTTGTTATAAGATGCATTAGCTAAAGCTAGTTTCTACCTCTAAACTTTTTGTATTTTCATGTCGTGGTGGTCGAACTTTTCTGCCCTCTTCAAGTCTTTCATTCTCTCTGGACTCAACTATATCCCATACGTCTTCCACTAACTGTCCTAGAACCTTATCAATCATACGATATGGTTGTGGTAGTGGATCTTTCAGTTGGTCAGGATCAGTAATGTAATCATCTTCATCTTCCAGTGGAATTCTGTCTAAAGATGGTGGTGTAAAATTAACATTTTTTCGAATGTAGACAGGCATTTTTTTTAGCAAATTGTATTTCTGGGACCTAACTTTAAACAAAAAAGTTATTAATTGTGCATATGTTATGTTAAATTGTCATCAGTGCATATTTGAGTAATCTGTGGTTATTATTTCTGTTTCCAAGTCGGCCATTTTACCGGAAATGAAAACAAACACCCTTCGGAATCAAATCTACCGGACTTTTGGCTATAAATTATCCATGACTCTTGAGAAGTACCGATGTTGTAACCTTTGACCCTTTGCTAGATAGGGAACCTGCAACTTTCAATTTACATGTAGCTGCGAATCTCATTAACCATGTCTTCACACTCAGATCTAGCAACACAAATTGTGAAATTTGGGGCGCAGACGAATGGAAGAGACAAGTTATTCAGGTGAGCTTTTCTAATGGCAATGGATAAAAGAAAATAAGTGAATTATGATTTAAAGTTCAATATGTAGGACGTTGTGGACCATTTTTATGAAAAGTTCAATAAGTAGATGATTAGAAACTGGAACTGCAGTCAGTATCATTTTCTGGGACATTTAATCTGGGTCAAAATATACCAAAAGTTGACATGAGATTTTGAAATGACATAAATTATTTGTTGTTACTTTTTACTTGATTCCTCATTAATGATTATTTCAAATTAATGAAGATGTAGTATACATTATGTAGAAACATGCATTATATCTATTAAAATGTGTGTGGTTTTATTTTATGCAAATGAGAATATTCTTAATTTCATAATACATGTACATTATAACTGTAATAAATAATAAATTGATAATATGTAGCATGATTTAGAGTTGACGATGCATGGTTGATATACGAAATGTTTAAACCATATTTTTGTCGAGCCTTCGACTTTAGTCGAAAAAGCGAGACTAAGCGATCCTACTTTCCGTCGGCGTCGTCGGCGTCCACAAATATTCACTCTGTGGTTAAAGTTTTTGAAATTTTAATAACTTTCTTAAATTATACTGGAATTCTACCAAACTTGGTCAGAAGCTTGTTTATGATCATAAGATAGTATCCAGAAGTAAATTTTGTAAAAATAAAATTCTATTTTTTCTGTATTTTACTTATAAATGGACTTAGTTTTTTCTGCGGGGAAACATTACATTCACTCTGAGGTTAAAGTTTTTAGAATTTTAATAACTTTCTTAAACTATCCTTGGTTTGTTCCAAACTTGGACAGAATCTTGTTTATGATCATAAGATAGTATCCAGAAGTAAATTTTGTAAACAAATAAATCCATTTTTTCTGTATTTTACTTTTAAATGGACTTAGTTTTTCTGCGGGAAACATAACATTCACTCTGTGGTAAAAGTTTTTAAAATTTTAATAACTTTCTTAAACTATCCTGGGTTTGTACTAAACTTGGACAAAAGCTTATTTATGATCATTAGATAGTATCCAGAAGTAAATTTTGTAAAAAGACAACACCATTTTTTCTGTATTTTACTTTTAAATGGACTTAGATTTTCTTCCAGTGAACATTACATACAATCTGCAGTTAAAGTTTTCAAAACATTTATTAGATTCATTAATTATTCTAGATTTTTACCAAACTTGGACAGAAGCTTCTTACAATCATAAGATAGTATCAAGAGGAATATTTTTATTGATTTTTTTCCTCATTTTTGTTTAGCCTGTGATTTACAGCAAAAGTAGGCGAGACACTGGGTTCCGCGGAACCCTTACAAATTTTTATATAGGATAATCTAATCAAATTATTTATTAATTTCTTTAAAAAGTTCAATGTATTCATATTCATATAAAAATATATATACATTTATATACATGATATCATGGATATAGGTAGGATATGACATTGGATTGTTACAAATATGTTTAGATTGATACACCAATAATAATACATTTGTATAATACTTGAACAGCATTGCAGATCATTTGAGCCATGTCTTTTCTGACCTTTTGTGGAATTTGAGTTATAAACTAGAACTTTTGTAAATTGCTTACCTGTGAAAATGTATATTCTAATATGACAAAAAGTGTAAAACACTTTCCTGCATGCCATTTAACAAATCAAAGATTCTTCTCCAATTAATAAACAGCTGGACCAAATAGTTATCAAAGGTACCAGGATTATAATTTAGTAAGCCAGACGTGCATTTCGTCTATATATTAGTTTCAGTAGTATCTTTAACCATCTTAACACTTTAACAACCTTCATCTTATTTTAATGCTATTGTATCAATGATCAGATATTATATTATGATTGTTAAATAAATTTAAAATGTAGGCACCCAATCGGTTTAAAAAAAAAACATGTCATGTCTGTGTCATTATGGTGGTTTGAAACCCAAGACATTTACCAAAGAACCGCAGTGTCATTAATATATTTACTGACTTTTAATTCTTCAGATTATTACAGTATGGAAGTAAATTAATATCCTGGTACTTACAAACAGACCAGGGGAAACTGGAATTCTTGGAAAAGCTGAAAAAATTAGAAACATCTATGAGTATGACCAGGAAATGTAAGATTACAATGCACATGTTAAATATTTAAAGTAGGATGAAAAAAAGTTACACAACACAACAAGTTGAAATTTTATCAGTAATTAAATTTGGAATAGTAACCTCTATTATGACAACTTTTTTAATACATAAATCAGCCATATTTTAAACCACTGAATATAATTCTAAGCATTATAGAATATCAAAATAAGAAAATGTGGTATGATTGTGAATGAGACAACTCCGCACCAGAGACCAATGAAGACCAAATGACATAGATGTTTAACACTCTAGATCATTGCATGGCCTTCAACAATGAGCAAACCCCATAATGTGTAGCAAGCTATTAAATGGCTTTAAATGTATAAACAAATCCAACAAAAATCTAATGGCCTGAATTATGTACTGTACAAAACAAAGCACCTATTTAATCAAATGTGATGTACAACAACAAATGTCAGACAACCACTAAACTAACTTCACATTGTAGAAGTACACTAAAAACATGTATTATATATAAATAATTAAAGGATTTCATTTGTAAATAAAAGACAAAAAAGAATCTGTATCACCGGCTATAAAAAGCTCTGAAAATCAATTGAGAAACTACATTGTATTTCATGAAATATGCTATTTTGAGTTCATGTTGACAGAGTAGAGAATGATGTCTGAAATAGGTGAATAGATCTAGAGTGCAAAAGGATAAAGAATAGAGAAAAATGTCAGACAGTCACAATTTTGAAGATACAGAAATGATGCTCTTTCAGTCTTTGTCTAATCAATATTTGTACAGTTCACTAGGAGATGTTGGATGATCATATTTCTACAGTTTATTTTTTGAATAATTTCAAATATACATGTAGATATGTATGATGTTTAATTAGAATTATATCATTTTCAGTGCTGAGATTTGGGAAGAGTTTGGACTTCATTCTGTCAGCTTTAAAGACCATCCATTTATCAGATCCTGTACTGAAATTAACAATTACAATGTCAAAACTTGCACAATCGGTGTTCCTCATATTTGATCACATCATATTTGCTCACAACTTAGGAATCATCAAAGCTGATAAAGAAAAATGGTCCAGATATTCGTCACAATGCTGGTTATTTAGTTTAACCTTGAACTTACTCAGAAATTCTTACGACATTTTGTCCATTATTTCCAACGAGGCCAAGGCTCAAGAAAACCGTCAGCGGAGAGGCCAGTATGTAAATGGTGGAATTGAGCATAGTGTCACATCTCGAAAACCCATGGGAAGAGTTCAGATTTTGAAGAAATGCTGTTATGAAAATCAGCCTGTTGTTTTAGACTTTGTAAAAAATATGTCAGATTTAGTGCTTCCATTAAATTCTTTAGGTAAAATTAAAGTATCTGGTGGTATTCAGGGCTCCTTAGGGTTACTATCATCAGCTATTGGTATTGCCACAGTTTGGAGCCCCATACTTAAATTGGTGCCATAAAGATCTTAAAGATTGTTGATACATGTATATTATTCAAGTTTTCTGTGATAAAAATGTTTCAAATGTTATTTCTTTGTTAATGATTGAATAATTGAAGTTTATTGTCAATGATTACTGATATTTTCAACTTTTACTTACCACAAAGTCATCACTATTATGTTTACAAACTAGATAAATGTGGGGTTTCAAAGATATCAAGACCACCAAAACCAGAAATTATTTGTCTTATATGGTAAATCAAGAAATCAAGTCTGTATAGCAAGATTTATATGATTTATGTTCATGTTTTTGTGTATTTAGACAGTACATGTATTTGTAATAACTAACGCTGTGCAAATAAGATACAGTATTTTTCAATGTATTTTTTTTCTTATTCTTGTGCTAGATAAGGTAACTTCCCAGTGATGATCAGTTTTGAATTGCAGGGTACTATTATTAATGAAAAAGATGAAACTATCACATTCTTATTATTTTATATTATTTTGTTATTATGATGATATGGTTTGAAATGAAATCCACTATATTCTAAATGTTATTATGTTATACAATGTTTTATCATATGTTTAGTACAAAATACAGCAATTTTGTATGTCTAATAAAGGTTCTTTTTTCCAGTCTGTATCACCTACCCTGTATTGCATGGCTAAACCCTTATTGCATACCCGTATCGCATAGCAAAACCCTTATCACATACCTGGCATGACGTCACAATTCCAATGACGTCAACGTTTGACCTATGACGTTCAGTTGCTGTATTTCCTGGCATAGGAAAAAAAAAACGTTTTCACAAAAAAAGTGTCCTATCATTTCAACTGAAATCGGTATTTTTTCCAAAAATTAATATCCATGGTCTTTAACGTATATTGAGAATGTAATAAGATTGTTATTTACGATGTGGATATTAAAGCAAATAAGGATATCTATAAAAAAACCAAGTCAGCTGGAAAAATACAGGAAAATCATAATAGAATCATTTATATTCCCAAGCAATATACACGTATTGCATACATAATGTATAGTATTAAAGTTAATTTAGTTTGGTTTTACCTAGCTTCTTTCAAAAGTAATGTCAAACAATTTTCGCCGAGCGGAGCGATGCAAAATTTTTTTTGAAGGATTTTGGAACCACTGAAGGCCCAATAAGCTATAGACCTGCTGAGTTATTTATTTTCAATACATTGCAAGTCAGGTAATTTATTTTCAAACTACCACAGAACAAACCATTTATTTTTGTGATTATCAAGGCTGAGTTATTTATTCTCAAAATCCTAATAATGCTAAAAGATCCTGGGAGAACACTATAGTAACAAATAATTACAGAATTTGAAAATTCTCTAGCCTCAGGTGATTACTTTCCTGAAATATTACTTTTTCATCCTTTCAGCTTTTTCATCATATTTGTATTTATACTTATACAGTTATGTTTACAATTTTTTTTAATGTTACAATGTGAAATATAATTTTGATTTGAAGATTTGTGTAGAATAGTACCATGTTATTTATGAGCTTGTCAGAAATAGTGTTAAAATTACATTTTTCCATTTTGATTTTTTTTGTGATTTGCATTATTTTTTCACCTATAAATGCAATGTATGTGCTTTGTATATTTTACAGAACAAAATTGTTCCATATAATTAATAATACTTCAAATATTTCACTGATTCATATTATGAATGTGCTATATATGCAGACATGTGATTCATCAGCTAATTTAGCTTTATAACAATAAGATAACTAAATCACTTTCATGCAAGCAGTCTAAATACTTTGTATTACTCAGATTTTCTTTTTGTTATACATATATTTCTATTTTGCATAAAATCAATATATCATAAGGGGGTAATCTATAACTACAAATGCTTGCCAAGATAGCCTTCTTTCTGATTGAGTTAGACTGTCTTTAAAAAACAGTATCAATGAAGTTACCAGTCATTTGGATGATGTATAGTGGATATATTATTTTTTCTGGTGCACCTATTTTCATTAAGTATACATTTTTTATAGGCTTTGTAAAATCCATGAAATAAAATATCTCTGAAAAAAAATGTATTCCTCAAATCAAGAAATTTGGTATCCACAAATAAAATAAATCCACAGTTTTTAAAAGATCTTTATATGATGTAATTTTGAAAATGTGGTCTGTGGTGTACAGATTAGAGAATAAGGGAAAAAAATACAGAATTATGGGCAAAAAATATAAAGAAAGAAGAAAATGGACTAAAAATAATTAAAAAAAATCCTAATATAGAAGAAGAGAAAACAATGGGCCATAAGTATAAATAAAAAATGATAGGGAAAATGGCCTTTAAAATTACAAAATACAGAATTGAAAGACTCCCTTAAGTATGCCCAAGGCAAACAAGTTGACTCAATAGCTATAGTACCTTTTGATAAATAATAATGCTTGCTAATAAAAAAAAAATCATCACTGAGTGGATTTTTTTTCTTCTGACACTCATGTTTCTGCAACTATTGAAGTCAGACGCAAATAATTTGAAGTCTTAGGTGTAAGTAAAGCATGTTGTTATACTTGTCGTTGTCGTAATTAAACTTTAGTTGTTGAAAAATGAAAATCAATTGGAAGTTATATGAAAAGTATTTGTTTATCCTTTACTAAATTGAGTTTAATATATTTATTCAGATTGTTGATAATGTATCTATGCCACATTCATGCTTATCCATAATTATTTTAATTTATATGATTGTTTTTAATTTTATACAAATGGCAGCATATAAATAATAAAATGCAAGAAAATTCAACTAGTTTCACATTATTTTCATGTTTCTATGGTTAATGAGGTACTTTTTTTATTGCTCATAATCACCCAGGCTTTCTTGTTGGCACATAATGCATCCATTGGTCAGCCAATTTGTTAGACAACAAGAAAGTAGGTTACACAAAGGTTTTTCTAGGCATTTTACTGAAACATTTTGAATTATCAAATTTATACAGATATGATTAGCAAAGACATCATAGAGATTATTTTCAGATTGACAATCTTTTGTTTAAACTCAGTGATTTTTTCTCGCTTTTTGTCCTTTTGTTGCCAGACATATGGGTTACTATCAGGCAACACTGTAAACTATTGGTACAAAGCTTTATTCTTCAGAAGGCAGAATACATTGTATGGAGATACCATATGTTACAAAGTGTCTGCCTGTCATATTGTTATTGTCTTTGACCTTATTCTTATGGTTCAGCGACTGCTTGAAAAAAACTTATGGTTTCCTTTGTTTTGCCAATTTCTCACTTATAATCAGTAATTTTTACCTCACCTGGCCCAAAGGGCCAAGTGAGCTTTTCTCACCACTTGGCATCCGTCGTCGTCGTTAACTTTTTACATTTTGAACTTCTTCTAGAGAACCACTGAATGGAATGAAACAAAACATGGCATGAATGTTCCTTATGAGGTGCTGACCAAGTGTTGTTACTTTGTAGCCGATCCATCATCCAAGATGGCCTCCAGCAGGGGACTTAGTTTAACATAGGACCCTATGGGAAATGCATACAAATGACTACTTCTAGAGAACCACTGAATGGAATGAAACAAAACATGGCATGAATGTTCCTTATGAGGTGCTGACCAAGTGTTGTTACTTTGTAGCCGATCCATCATCCAAGATGGCCGTCAGCGGGGGACTTAGTTTAACATAGGACCCTATGGGAAATGCATACAAATGACTTCTTTTAGAGAACCACTGAGTGGAATGAAACAAAACATGGCAAGAATGTTCCTTATGAGGTGCTGACCAAGTGTTGTAACTTTGTAGCCGATCCATCATCCAAGATGGCTGCAAGCGGGGGACTTAGTTTAACATAGGACCCTATGGGAAATGCATACAAATGTCTTCTTTTAGAGAACCACTAAGCGGAATGAAACAAAAGATGGCATGAATGTTCCTTATGAGGTGCTGACCAAGTGTTGTTACTTTGTAGCCCGTACACCATCCAAGATGGACGCCAGCGGGGGACTTAGTTTAACATAGGACCCTATGGGAAATGCATACAAATGTCTTCTTTTAGAGAACCACTGAATGGAATGAAACCAAACATGGAATGAATGTTCATTATGATGTGTTGACCAAGTGTTGTTACTTTGTAGCCGATCCAACTTCCAAGAAGGCCGCCAGCAGCAGACTTAGTTTAACATAAGACCCTATGGAAAATGCATATAAATGACTTCTTTTAGAGAACCACTGAATGGAATAAAACCAAACATTGCATGAATATTTGCTTATGAGGTGCTGACCAAGTGTTGTTACTTTGTAGCCAATCCATTATCCAAGATGTCCGCCAGCGGGGGACTTAGTTTAACATAGGACCCTATGGGAAATGCATGCAAAAGTCTTCTTCTAGAGAACCACTGAATTGAATGAAATCAAACAGCCTGAATGTTCCTTTCCTTATGAGGTTGTCTTGTTACTTTTAGCCAAATTTTAATTTTTTTTATATGATTTCAAAAACCCAAGTAGAATCAGGTGAGCGATACAGGCTCTTGAGAGCCTCTAGTTCTATTTGGATTCATTGCAATGTCTTCATTTCTGTGAGACAGAGTTCTCCTGACCAAGACTTCATTTCATCGATCAATGATCAAGGTTAAAGTTACATGGTCTGTTACTTGGATACTATGAGCAGTAGGAGTATATGTTAGTATGGCAGGTTTCATCCGACTTGAGCCACCTTTTTATTGTTCATTGGCGTCCAGGAACGGTCATATTTGTCAGTCTTGTCCTAAACTCAAAGTGTTTGTCCTAAACATGGAATTGAATTTAGGACAAATTTTAATTTTGCAAAAATAATATTATTTTTGGTAATTTTGTTGCATTTGGTTAATGTTAAGCTTTTGTGTTTTGGTCTGTTTTTCAATAACATGTAATAAAAGCAATAGGTCAATTGTATTTGGTATATGAAATGATTGTATTTTAGTGTAACTGTCTGTCTAGCAGATATCATTTTACCTTTTTATTATATTTTTGTTTATTGTCTGTTTTCAAATACTTATATCAATAGGTCAGTCATATTTGATGAATGGAATATATGAAAGGTGAACATGTCTGATCTGACATTGACCTCATTTTCATAGTTCATTGGTCAATGTTAAGTTTTTGAATTTTTGTCTTTTTTAATTACCATAAACAATAAGTTCATGCATGTTTGGTGTATGGAAGAATTGTGAGGTGTACATGTTTGTTTGACAGGACTTACCTGACTATGACCCATTGTCATGGATCTCAAAGAATGATAAGTTTTTGAGATATGTGTAATAAAATATTTACCGTTAAGACTTTCAACATAAAATCAGTGGTCAGTGAAACAGGCAAGACATTTTAATGCCCCATAGAGGGGCATTATGTTTTCTGGTCTGTGCCTCCGTCCGTCCGTTCGTTCGTTCGTTCGTCCTGCAGGTTAAAGTTTTTGGTCGAGGTAGTTTTTGATGAAGCTGAAGTCCAATCAATTTGAAACTTAGTAAACTTGTTGCTTATGATATGATCTTTCTAATTTTAAAGCCAAATTAGACATTTGACCCCAATTTCACGGTCCACTGAACTTAGAAAATGAAAGTGGGAGTTTCAGGTTAAAGTTTTTGGTCAAGGTAGTTTTTGATGAAGTTGAAGACCTAACAACTTGAAACTTAGTACACATGTTCCATATGGTATGATCTTTCTAATTTTAATGCCAAATTAGATTTTTTACCCAATTTCACGGTTCATTGAACATGGAAAATGATAGTGCGAGTGGGGCATCCGTGTACTTAGGACACATTCTTGTTTAATGTTGTTAAAGAATTATAAAACCTTACAATTTCTAAAATTATCTGGATTTGAAAGTTTTCATCAGTTTTATACGACAGCAAATATTTTAATAATTTGGTTGTATATTGGTATCACGTTGGCGTCGTCGTTGTCCTCCAAATACTTTTGGTTTTCGCACTGTAACTTAAGTTTACGATAATAGAAATCTATGAAATTTTGACACAAGGTTTATGACCACAAAAGTCAGGTTGGGATTGATTTTGGGAGTTTTGGTTCTAACTGTTTAGGAATTAGGGGCCAAAAAAGGGCCTAAATAAGCATTATTCTTGGTTTTTGCACAATAACTTTAGTATATTAGTGAATAGAAATCTATGAAATTTAAACACAAGGTTAATGAACACAAAAGGAAGGTTGGGATTGATTTTGGGAGTTGAGATCCCAACAGTTTAGGAATTAGGGGCCAAAAAGGGGCCCAAATAAGCATTTTTCTTGGTTTTCGCACCATAACTTTAATATAAGTAAATAGAAATCTATGAAATTTAAACACAAGGTTTATGACCATAAAAGGAAGGTTGGGATTGATTTTGGGTGTTTTGGTCCCAACAGTTTGGGAATAAGGCGCCCAAAGGGTCCAAAACAAAACTTTGTTTGATTTCATCAATAATTGAATAATTGGGGTTCTTTGATATGCCGAATCTAACTGTGTATGTAGATTCTTAAATTTTGGTCCCGTTTTCAATTTGGTCTACATTAAGGTCCAAAGGGTCCAAAATTAAAATTAGTTTGATTTTAACAAAATTTGAATCCTTGGGGTTCTTTGATATGCTGAATCTAAAAATGTCCTTAGATTTTTGATTATTGACCCAGTTATCAAGTTGGTCCAAATCGGGGTCCAAAATTAAACTTTGTTTGATTTCATCAAAAATTGAATAATAGGGGTTCTTTGATATGCCAAATCTAACTGTGTATGTAGATTCTTAATTTTTGGTCCTGTTTTCAAATTGCCCTACATTAAGGTTAAAATGGTCCAATTAAACTAAGTTTGATTTTAACAGTATTGTGCAATATCAAGTATTTTCAATTGCACAGTATTGTGCAATAGCAAGAAATATCTAATTGCACAATATTGTGCAATAGCAAGAAATTTTCAATTGGATTTATCTTTCTTTGTCCAGAATAGTAGTTGAAATTTTTCTCATTTCAGATTTCATAAATAAAAAGAAAATTTCTTCAAACATTTTTTTGAGAGGATTAATATTCAACAGCATAGTGAATTGCTCAAAGGCAAAAACAATTTTTTAAGTTCATTAATAGATCACATTCATTCTGTGTCAGAAACCTATGCTGTGTCAACTATTTAATCACAATCCAAATTTAGAGCTGAATCCAGCTTGAATGTTGTGTCCATACTTGCCCCAACCGTTCAGGGCTCAACCTCTGCGGTCGTACATGATATAGCTGCGCCCTGCCGAGCATCTGGTTCCAAAATAGATTGACAAATTGACCTGATATTTAGTTTATATTTATGAAACATACAGTTATTGTTGAGCCTGCATCTTTTGTCATAAAAAGCTTGACATAGGGATAGTGATCCTGCCTAAGCATTGACTAATTTAAAAAAAAAAAAAAAGCTATATATTTAGAAGGTGGAAGACCTGTATGCTTCATTCTTTGTATATAGGTGCCTTATGTTATGAAGTTTCTGTCCGTCAAATGTTGTCCTTGACATCATTTTCATGGTTCAGTGATTACTTGAAAAAAAAAGTAAAGATTTTTTGTAATGTTTATTCCTTTCTAATGATGAGTAATAGGATAACTATATTTAGTATACATGTGTCTACCTTGTGAGGGCCTTGTGCCTGTCAGACAGTTTTTTATATTAACTTCATCTCAATTTATGGATCAGTGCACAAGATTAAGTTTTTGTGGTCAAGTCCATATATCAAATATTATAAGCAAGTGTTTTTGTTTAAGAATGATACTACCTACATGTCAATTTTATTGTTAAAAGTCCTTAGCAACCAAGTTAGATTTCTCGTTTTAATTGTTTTACATTGTCATCTTTTATAGCTGACTGTGCAGTATGGGCTTTGCTCATTGTTGAAGGCCATACGTCGTCTGCTCGACCTATAGTTGTTGATATCTGTGCCATTTTGGTCTCTTGTGGACAGTTGTCTCATTGGCAATCATACCACATCTTCTTTTTTTTTTATATATAAAACTAAAATTTGGACACAAGACTTTTAATTTGTACTCTATTAGCTTAATCCCTGCTTCTAAAGGATTGAGCTGTATGTAGTAGCCTAAGTCTTGAATGCTTTATATTTTTTCTTGCAAAAATTTTAAATTATTAACCCCCTACCGAGGAAGTTAAAGGGGACTTTAGGTTTGCACTCTGTCTGTCTGTCAGTTCAGCAAATCAGTTTTCCACACATTTTTTCTTTTGTCTTGCAGATTTTGATTTTATATTTGGTATAAAGTTTCAAGTCAGATATCATTTTCGAATTTTGTTCAGGTCTGATAATTCAGTCCAGAATTATGGTCCATATCTAATGTTAAATTACTATGTTAATTACCATATTTCTATACAAAGGGAGAAAACTCATTTAAAAAAAAAACTTTGGTAAATTGTTTGAAGCAGGTTTTTTTTTGTTATTTTATGTAATTTAATTTTCTGAATGCTACATATATAATTATTTTTTATAAAAGGGTATATTTCATTACATTACATTGTGTAGACTTAAAAGATGTTGACATTTTATACCTAAGTTACAAACCCATATAAGTTTGTGACAACTGACAGAACATATTTTTGGAACTATTAATTATATTTGATTATAATTGGAAAATAGATATACATTGTATTACATCTTTTTTAACCGGTAGGGGACTATGTATTTCAGTACTCTCAGAATGTTTATTATTTTTATTTAGATTTCATGTCATATTTTATATTTGACATATATGTTATATAAATAAATAAATAAATGATTCAGCTGGAAGAAATCGATTCCCTATAATAGGAAGTTTGTTTCTTTTGTTTTTTTAAACTAAAAATATGGAAAAATATGTTCGAAAAAAATCGGTATGTGGTCTGGATGCCACTCAAAGCCCCTAGAACACAGGCCAGGGCCGTAACTACATTGAGGCAAATGAGGCAAATGCCTCATGTTTGAAATTTCAAAAAAAAAAAAAAAAAAAAAAAAAATAATGAAACAAAAGATTATCTTCATATTATATATCAAATTGTATTCACTAAAAGTGTCATGCGAGGAGCAAGTTCTCTTCACTCTCTGGTGTGGCCCCTGCATGTTTTTTGTGAACCATGTTTCTATTTTACATTTAGTTTTCAGAGTTTATGGTCTATTGTTTGTACTTCTGTGTTCCGGGTGAATTTTTTATTCATTTATTGCCCAATACTGTGTTACTAGAGTCTGAGTGTTGACTTTCATTTGTAAACGTCAGATTTTGCAATGTTGCATGTCCACTGATGTCCAGATATTATGCGAGAACATATTTTAAGATTATACGATGCTACTGATGACTGGACACAGAATAAAAATTGTCGTTTCTTCATGGGGAATTGAATTTGATTTCAAAGAATACCAAACTGTTTTTTTGTTTGCAGATAAGACTAGATAGCTGACATGGTTTAAATTAAAGTAAGGTCACCCAATTCCTGGTATCAAATAATCTATACTATTAAACGAGAAGACCTCATTTTGGGTGTCGCTTCTCTTCAGTCCACTATAACACTTAAGCATTTGACTGTACTTTTAAATAGCAGTCTACCAGTCATTATAAAAATCACCATAAAGTATATTAATGATTGTCTTTATTAAGAACATCTGTATAACTTGTATTTCTTTTAATATGCAATGCCAACCTAATTTTTGTTTGTGTTCTTTTTTCAATTGTTCATGAACATTAATAATGTGTTAACTGTTGATATTTATAGCCTTTTTTCTTCTTTGTTGTGAATACCACTGTCACTCTAATATAATTGTAATCAATTTAACTATTGTACGTTTATTGTCTTAATTTTGTATGCCATAACCATTTAATGTAAATGTGTTTGTGCGAATAAAATATTGTCTATTGTCTATTGTCTATTTCCACAATATATTAATCATCATGCCTCTGAGTCCTATGGGTACAGTGCATAATCGTATTTGTCATCCATTCATATGATTATTCAGATTTAGTTATTTTGGGTGAAAAACGAGAAAAAAGACGTCCGGATATGCTTCCGTCATTGGGCGAAATTTTAAGTCAGATTACACTTCCGGTTTACGTTTTTCTTTGAACATTCGTTAATACTAAGAACAAAGTGTATTTTCTGTCTGGTATCATTTTCAAGTATACTATCCACGGCAGTCACAGGGTTTATTTAATAGAGAGGGTCTGAATAATATATCAATGACCGCTGTGGATCAATTATTAAACTGAGAATTGACTGTAAAAAGAAAATACACTTTCGGGACGTCTGGAACGGGTGTTTTTAAGATCGAAATTTCAGGACTGACCATTTCATAATCTGGGAATATCTTTTTTCGAATTTCGGGATGTCGAGATATTTAATTTGTATAATAAATTCAGAACCTCGGGATTTCATGTTTTTAAGCCTGGGATATTAGGATCAGGGCCCCTCCGCAGTGGCGGATCCAGAAATTTTCATACGCAGGGGCCCGTTGACTGCCTTAGAGGGGGCCGCTCCGGTCATGCTTCAGTAATTCCCTATATAAGCAACCAATTATTTTACAGAAAAAGGGGGGGGCCTAAATCCGCCTCTGCCCCGACCCCCCCCCCCCCCCCCCCTTTAATGAATTTTCATAGTATACAGATAAAATTATTCATGTGTCATTAAAATTAATAGAGAACAAACAAAAAAAAAGGATTTTTTTGTGGAAAAAAGAGGAGCCGGGCTAGAAAAACAATTATCCTGTCCCAAATTAACTATGACTTTAGATACCTTTTCTGAAATTCTCAAGTCACTAAATGTTTTACAAAAAAAGAAGATGTGGTATGAATGCCAATGAGACAGCTCTCCACAAGAGACCAAAATGACACCGAAATTAACATTTAAAGGTCACCTTACGGCCTTCAACAATAAGCAAAAGCCAATACTGCATAGTCTGATATAAAATGCCCCGAAATGACAGTTTAAAACAATTCAAATGAGAAAACTAACAGCCTTATTCATGTACAAAAAAAGAAAGAAAAACAAATATCACTCAACCACTGAATTACAGGCTCCTGACTGGAATGTTCATAATACATGTACACTAAATGTATGTTCATAATGAAATTAACAGAAAACAAAAAATGGGAATTTTGGAAATAAAGGAGGAGGATTAAAAAACATTTTCCTGTCCCCAAGTACCTATGACTTTTGATACTTTTCCTGAAATTCTCAAGTCATTAAATCTTTTACAAAATTCTTCCGACAACACTCTACATCCTTTAAAATACGCTCTGAATGCCCGCGATTTCGCGGGTGTGTTCTAGTTTGAATAAAACCAACAATGTATTGCCATATGACCTTTTACATTGAAGCCTTGTTAACTTGCATTAAGTCGTTTTCAGACCCTTAAACAGAAAATAAAGGAATATGGAGTAAACGTGCACGGGGGTTATCCCACAGAAAATCAATGCATAGAAAAAAATACAAATGATCAATGGTCAAAGTTTTTATTCCTGTTCTTTATCTTGAAAGTTGCTTGAGGGTCTTCAACAATAAGAATCATTAATACCGCAAAACACGGTCAAGATGGTCCCTAGCGTCGATTTAAGCAGTAATAGTATTTAGTACTTAAATGCATGATTTTTTTATTAGTTATTAGTGGCTTTGAACTAGCTGTCAGATAACTTCGAGTACTCTCAGATCTGTTCATCGTGTCTTTATGTGTCGGGATGTACAAGTATCCGGCCACGTCCACTTGTATGTTTCATTTGTTTGTCCATCTGATGAGTTTTAGCCTTTTTCAACTGATTTTTATAGTTTGTTGTTTTGTTGTACTGTTATACCACTGTCCCAGGTTATTGGGAGGGTTGTGATCCAGCTAACATGTTTAACCGTACCCCGCCACATTATTTATGTATGTGCCTGTCCCAAGTCAGAGCCTGTATTTCAGTGGTTGTCGTTTGTTTATGTGTTACATATTTGTTTTTTTCTTTCATTTTTTTACATAAATAAGGCCGTTAGTTTTCTCGTTTGAATTGTTTTACATTGTCTTATCGGGGCCTTTTATAGCTGACTATGCGATATGGGCTTTGTTCATTGTTGAAGGCCGTACGGTGAACTATAGTTGTTAATGTCTGTGTCATTTTGGTCTTTTGTGGATAGTTGTCTCATTGGCAATCATACCACATCTTCTTTTTTATATTCAAGTACAATAGTGCACTGTCACTATATTCTAATCTAGACTAAGTCATTAAAAATCCCCAAAGACTAAGCACAATACAAGACAAGAACAGACACAACAGATCTGGTATTAATGATTATGAGAATTACGATATTTGCTTCATCCTACATATCGGTCTTTTAATGGTGTCTCTAAAACCTAAAATACTTGAAGTCTTAAATTACAATGAATCTATGTTTTTGCTTTGAGACCAGAATATTGTCGAAAAAAATAGATAAAAATTCATTATGTTTCAATGTTAGAAAGAGTCAAAGAAACGCTCAGAATGCACGATTTTGCATTATTTCGCTCAGAGCTTCTGGGGGCCTTCAGCGGCCCCCAGACCCCTCGCCCAAAATTTTTCGCCTCGCTTCGCTCGGCGAATATATTTTGCCTCACTATTACAAGAGGCTAGTTACGGCCCTGCAGGCACTTGTCTCAGAAAAAAAAATTCCTATATACCGTGTTATAATAAGGTATATAGGAAATGTTTTTTTTCTGAAACAAGTGCCTGTGCCCTAGAATCTCTGAATAAATGCATAATCGTGCATTCTGTGCGTTTCCCGGACTCTTTCTTACTCTTTCTAATAAGTAAAAATCTAAAAATCATTAAAATTTTAGATGTTTTTTAGACCACAATACGTCTCTTTATAAAGGAGAGATCCGTTAGCGCCAAAAATGCGTCCTTTTGCGCCAACATTTTTTTTCTCCAATGCTTCATTTGCGCCACATGTTTTAAAATAACATGGTATCATTTGCTCCAAAAATAAAACATATGATTGCGCCAATTAGAAGAAAAATTACTTCCCTACTCCTTATTTGGACTTGGAACTGGCATTTTACAAGGCAAATGTTTCCTTTCACGTCTGAAACATATCTTCTTCTTACTGCTGCTGCATGGATACTTCAAGTCCCATTTAAATAATGTATGTATAGTAGCTTGTAACTTCACTTTATTGTCCAAAACACACTCGTTAAAGGATGAAATGCATAAAACCTAATAATAATAAAGCCCATACGCATGGTGGGAACAAAGCACTGAGTCAACCTCATATGTGGCCAAAACATAATCAGCAAAAGCTTCTATTTTCTTTTCTATTGGAATATCTTTATTAGATATCATCATATTCAACAAAGCAATTTTTTTTTCTCTCTCTGTACATTGACTGTCTAATGCATTTAAAAAAGTATTTTTTCTTCAGATGGGCCATCTTCATGGTGAAAATCAAATATCCGAACATATGATACTTGTTAAGCCAAAAATAAGAATACATATATATCAATCATTAATATTTATGATAGATATGTGTACAGATAAATTGGTGCAAATGAGTTCCAAATATTGGCGCAGTTGATACATTTGGAAAACAAAATTTGGAGCAATTAATACCCCTGAAAAACAGTAACTGGCGCAAAGGGACTGCTGCCCCTTTATAAAAGGTACCAATTACTTAATTGAATGTCATAGGTTTCACCGAACACAGAAATTGGATGTTTGTAAATTTATCTATACAACATCTACCATGAGTACAGACAGATTCAACACTGTGAAGAGTTGATAATACGAAGGCCATGCAGGAAACAAAATAAAAGATATGATAGATGAAATAAATGCATCTAGAATTCCAGATAATAAAGCAAACTGAGTGAATAAATTTAGACTGTGATTGGTTTGTGCAATTTGCATAAGTCATCTGGTTTGTAGAAATTGGGATTTGCAAAAGGGTTATCAGAAAAAATATGTACATTCCCAAATGTCAATGAATTACCTAGTGTTAGTTGCGCTTTAAATCAAAATGTATATTCAAAATATAGCTGTACAAATACAAAAAACAAATAATTTTATTTTGCAATGAGCGCCCCAAAGGAGCAGAAAATATAAAATCCAATACAAGCACAAATTATACAAAACACATAATTCAATATGGATTGTTTCGATATTGATTACGTTATTAATGTTGATATATATTGTAAAATTGACATTCTAAGAACTTCTCATTTAAACTAAATAAGCTTAAAATTTAAAATTTTTGATCAGCTAAAATGTGAGGAAAAATTTATATGCTATAATTTTTTATCACATTTTTAGCTGATCATTTTTTTTGAATTTTAAGCTTATTTGGTTTAAATGAGAAGTTCTTATTATATTTAGCTTAGGACATTAATGAGAAAATGAACTTCGTCTTCAACTTCCAATGACCATAATTTACATAATCTTTGATTTAATCTAATTCCAGAATGTCGACCTTTTTTAATTTCCAGATCATGGTTACTGATTGATCTTGTTCGAAATTTGGTTCATTTTTTAGTTTTCTGTAGTCCCCCCAATAAGGATTTGAATAGTGAGACTATAAAAATCCTTGCCCCCAAGATAAATAATTTTCAAAACTGAAATTAGATTTAAACTCTGCTGTAAATATACACTTTTACACTTTTAACTGGCTTCTTCTATTCACAGTCAATGATTATTATTTCACTTCAAGGCATATACAAATTCAGTAACAATCTATGTTCACGTGTTGCTTTTCTTTTTTTTATAATTCTTTTCCGGAAAAGTCCGGGAATGTATCCTATTTAATAAAGCACTCAAGCGACTTCAAAGTCAGCGGCAAACAAGTGCTTTGCAAAGATCTTACACATGGTAAACAAAATTCTTGTCAAATATAAATTTGTGTCTAGATGAAGGACATAAAATGTTTAGCAAATCAAGGTCGTTAAAATTTTCCATTTGTTGTGAGACATAAGACCACATTTATTGAACTTATGCATCTCTTCATTTGTTGTGGTTTCTGTAACTGTAGTTGTTTTTACAGGATGGGGGAGTTAACCCCATGCCCAACACTCCAACCTGGAGGGCCAGGGAATTTGTAGTCAAGGTTTCCATCCTCTAAAAGGGCTGCTGTCCTGAGCTTATGAATCCATTCTACCCAGGTTTGTTTTCAAAGTTTACCTTCTCCTAGATGAGTTGCCTTACTGGGCTACGACTCTCATCTAACCGCCTATTTACTCATAGCTGGGATAAGGTTGATGAGTGCTTGGGCATCTTCACACAATGGTGGGCCTACACACTGCATCTTAAGGGCCCTTACTGCTGCGAGATCTCCTGCAGTTTAGCCTGAGGTACTAGACCCCAGTTTACATGCACTGTCGCGGGGAGGCACTGCAGGAGTCTTGATAGTGTAGAGACTATGCACTGGCAGGAAAGAATTACACACTCTGCTTTCTTTTCACACAGCAAGTATGCTAGCCAGCGGTAGTTAACAAATCAATGGATTGAAACCACACTTGACGCATATCACTACCCTGAGGCATAAACCACTAGCGCACGAACTAATGCATAAATTCATATAAACATTTTTAATTGATGAACTATATAAGTTTATATTATAAATGTAACACTCATGTTTGTTGTTGCACAGTCACAGTGTGTATATGTTAAGTTTGTTTAAATGATAAAATTGAGAATGGAAATGGGGAATGTGTCAAAGAGACAACAACCCGACCATAGAAAAAAACAACAGCAGAAGGTCACCAACATATATATGTTCCAACAGTTTAGGATTTTATTCATCATAGGTTAAAAAATACAGGCAAACAAAATTCAGATTTTAAGAAGTGCCCAATTTGTTTTTACTTTTGTGGAACACAGGCACTCGTTTCTGTCAATATGGGGTTTAATATCCATACCCGTACGAAAAAAAAAAGATCTGAGCGTGCTTACAGCTACAAAAATGTATTGTCAATAAGTTCAAAGCCAATAACAACTACATGTAATACAAAAAAACAACCAATAAATCAGTACTAAGTGCACAAAAAATAGACACAAAGCACCTTTATAAAAGTATTATTCTGCCTCTGATGAAGGTCCTTTTTGGACCGAAACCGGTCAGGCTATGAAACATCACCAGGCACAGTTAATTATGTGTATTGGTATTTATACTATATTTTTGAACCCTTATAAAAGTACTCTGACACCTAATCCAAATAATTATGACATCTTGAAAGGCTATTATATTTTTTTCTTTAACGACTTACAGTCGCAGGAAGGCGTCAAAGCAAACATTTTAAATAGCCTTCCAAATGTCATAATTATTTAGACTATCTGATTCCATGAAGCTAGTTCAAAAAAATTAGTGAAATTATTTCTTATAAATGATATGAGGCAAACATTACTTGTGAAAGGGGACGAAGTCTGTATGATTTTATTTTTTAATTCAAACATGTTAAAAAAAAGAAACGTAATACTGTGACGTTTCCGATTTAAGTTCTGTTGTTAGAGATTTCAGTTGTGACGTTGTTTAAGTTATGACTTCATATTCAATGTAAACAAAGAAATGCTGTTATCAGGTAAAGTTTTTTTCATAATAAACAGTTTTTAAAAATGAATTAGTATATATTAAGTTCCTTTCTATGTATTTTACTAGACTGATAAATATATTATTATCCGGAAAAACAGGATATAGATTTCTGGGCAGATGCAGGGATTTATAAAAGTTTGAATAAAGAAAGTGAACGATTTTGAATTCATTAGTCATGTCAGAAGAATGAAAAATTCAGGAAATATTCCCGATTTTTTTTTTTTCCTACCTTAATTGGGGACTTTGTCCCCCTAATAAATCATGTTCCTTCATACTTAAGTATCAATCGGTACACATCCAATATATTTAGTGTAATGACCTCATAAACTTTCTGAGAAATGCCTGACCTGACACAATGCAAAAAAATAAGTAAACAGATTTGTTTAAAGTGTGCATACATTTGTAACTATGCAAAAATAGAAATTATATTTCTAATGATATAATGAGTATATTGTGTAAAAGTGAATTGTAAATATTACAGGATCATTGGATATTGTATTTTTGTATTTATCTTTTTCTAGCAATATAAATAAAGAAAGATGAAAATAAAGAGACATAAGCATATACGGAAAGTTTTGACTTTCTACAGTAGTAATTTTGGATTTAAGCCACCATACAATGTTTTGATTGATGGAACATTTTGTAAAGCTGCCCTGAAGTTTAAAGTTAACATCAGTGAACAGTTACCAAAGTATTTAGAGGCAGATACTAAAATGTGGACTACACAATGTGTGCTTGACGAATGTGAAGCCTTTGGTAAGTCAGTTATTATCCCAATTTTTCCAATTCACTGCACATTGTTCATTGAGAATAAGTATATTCATTGTTTTATAGTAAGATAAATATCCTGATTCTGAAAAAGGTTTACAATTTCAATTAATTGCAGCAATCCTACATGTATATGAAACAAGTTTAGCTTTCATACTGAGAGTATGAGACTTCTATATATATAAAACAATCAATATGGCTCCTATGCCTTTGCGTCAAACATTCTTGATTTTATAGATCTTTATGATACATGTACCTTACTTAAAAACAGAAAGCATGTTTATATGTATCATTAAACACAATGTCCTCGAATTCAATAGCCAGTTGTACATCACACCCACAGCTAAAGGTTTATTTATATTTTCAGGTTCAATATTATATGGTCCTCTTAAAGTGTTAAAGCAGTTTAAATTACAGCCATGTAACCACAAGTCAACTTTATCTGCATCTAAATGTATTACAAGACTGATTGGCAAAAAAAATAAAGAAAGGTTATTCCTTGCAACACAGGTAAATTATATTTTATGCTGTAATTTTCAATATTTCAATATTTAGTTCTACGTTTGTGTTCTTTTTTATATTGAACATCCAGTGGCTGAGATATAACATGCATGCCCATTGAACTCATCATGATTCATCAAATCATCTTCAGGGGTCATTGGCTACCTACATATTTTGATTAAATGTTTTATTCAATGGGTCTGGAAAAGGATAAATTGCCAAAGAATTAGAGAACTTATTTTTGTCAAACCTTGACATCTTGTATTTTTTGCAGAAGTTGAATTAGAATTGATAATTATCACTTTAAGATGGGATTATACTATAGTCTGATTCAACTAATTTTATCTACAATCTACATGTTCATGTATATCATTCAAGAGTAAGTATTTTAAAAGGACCAGAAAATCTCTGTAAAATTTAGATCATATCAACTCAAAGACATGAAAATAAAAAGATATGGTACCATTGCTAATGAGACAATTATCCTCCAAAAACAAAGATGTAAATAACTGCAGGTTACATTTTGACTTACCTGAGCTGTTGGATTTTGCTTCCTTGAAGAAATTTTCTCAACATAATGCACATGTATATTATTTATTTTAGGATAAAATTTTAAATGACTGGTTTAGAACAAAAGCTGGCACTCCTATGCTTTATATAGCTTTCAATACAATAACTCTAGAACCACCATCAGAAAAATCAAAAATGAAAGCAGAAAGACAAACTGATGCTAAAATTGCTCCTTCAGAACATGAGCATGATGTCATTAAAAAGCTGAAAGTGGAAGCATTCGGTGAACAAGAAGTAAAGAAAAAGAAACACAAAAAGTTAAAAGGGGCAAATCCCCTGTCTATGAAGCCAAAAAGAAAAAGAAAGGATGGTGAACTCTCAAAATCACAGAAGAAAAAGTTAAAGAGAAAACAGAGAGAACATTTGTCAATAGAAAATGGCTAACTTTGTTTTTTGGTGTTTTAGTCTTTTTGTTTCCTGAGAGTGTTCATTCAATACATTGATAGCCCAGTCAATCTAGCATAAATTTGCCCCTTACCTTGAAGTTATTTAAAAGTTTTAATCTTTAGCATTATACCCAAATTAACACAGAAAAAAGTCCCATAAAATCTAACTTGAGGAAAACTTAAAATCATGATTTTAAAATTCCTATGGAGATATGCATTGATATGGGAGATAACTCTGCAAACAAGGTAGAAATATCAATAAAAATTGTGTCAATTTTATAACTTTACCGCTTCTGTTAAACAGAATGCATTGATCCTTTATATTTTAGCCGTATTTAGAGTATAACAAACAACTCTAAAAGTGTTTACAGATCTTTCATCATGTTACAACCTAGATTTTAAAATTTATTAGTTGACTATTTATTAGACTTTTCAGCATGCCAAGTTAAAGAATCTCAAATTGAATAAAACTAATTAAGCATATATTCTTCTTTTTGTAATTTAAAGTTTCTAAACAAGGTAGATACTAGACAAATAATTTTTAGATATAAACAATACCAAATTCACATTATTTTTTCAAAATGGTCAGAAAGCCATAAATTTGCAATTTCTATAATGAAAAATGTGCCAAAAAAATAATAATACCTGTAACACTTCGGTTTTGTACATTTCATGAGCAGACACTTATATATTATAGTAAAAAAAAATTTTTATAAACCCTTCATAGTATCATATTTAACCTGAATTTTGAGAAAATAAACCAAAACCTGACAAAAAAGACTGATCTTTGCAGAGTTATCTCCCTATACAATGTTAATTTCTATAAGAAATTAAAAATGCAAAATTTGAGTTTTCCTCATCTTAGATTTTATCAGCCGTAATTTTTCTGTGTATATTTGGGGCATAAAGCTATAGATTAAAATTAAAACATTTTCTGTTGCAATTAGTTTGAGGTTCAAACTTTGTTGGACTGGACTAAAGCATGGTTTTAGTTTATACAGATGAATTAACTAAACTGTTATTTTCAACAGTCCATCTTTTGTCAATTTCTTGTCATATTTGTATTCCCTGTCTAGGATAGAAGGGAGACATAATGTTTCAGTATGAAGATAATTAGATGTGGTATGCATGCTAATATGAGACCACTATCCACCAAATTTCAAATAAAGTTGATGTAAGCAATTATAACCATTCAACACTGAGAAAAAAACATACTGTATAGTCAGCTAAAAAGGGGCTGGACATGAAAAATATGAAACAGTTCTATTGAGAAAACTGACTGTCTAATTTATCACAAAATAATATATGAAAAACAAATATGACAGATTTGAACCCAAGACAACCACTGAACTAAGGCTCCTAACTTTGAACTGGCACATACATGTATGCAATGAGATTAAACATAAAAATGAGAATAGAAATGCAGAATGTGTTAAAGAGACAACATCTCGACCATAGAAAAAACATCAGCCGAAGTCCACCAATGGGTCTTCAATGCAACGAGAAACTCCCTCACCTAGAAACATCCTTCAGCTGGCCCTTAACAATATGTATACTAGTACAGTGATAATAAACATCATACTAAACTCTGTATTATACACAAGAAACTAAAATTAAAAAAGATACAAGACTAACAAAGGCTAGAGGCTCCTGACTTGGGACAGATGAATAAATGTGGCTGGGTTAAACATGTTTGTCAGTACTCAATCCTCCTAACCTGAGACAGTTTTATAATAACACAACGTAAGATCAAACCATAGAAATAAGTGGAAAAAGGCAAAACTCATTAGAACATAAAAAAAATTGTAAGGGTTCCGCCGACTTCCGCGGAACCCAGTGTCTCGCCTTCTATTGCTGTAAATCGCAGGCTCAACAAAAATGAGGAAAAAAATCAATGAAAATATTCCTCTTGATACTATCTTCTGATTGTAAGAAGCTTCTGTCCAAGTTTGGTAAAAATCCAGGATAGTTATTGAATCTAATAAATGTTTGAAAACTTTAACGGCAGACTGTATGTAATGTTAACTGGAAGAAAATCTAAGTCCATTTAAAAGTAAAATACAGAAAAAATGGAGTTATCTTTTTACAAAATTTACCCTTGGAAACTATCTTATGTTCATAAATAAGCTTCTGTCCAAGTTTGGTACAAACCCAGGAAAGTAAAAGAAAGTTATTAAAATTTAAAAAACTTTAACCACAGAGTGAATGTAATGTTTCCTGGCAGAAAAACTAAGTCCATTTATAAGTAAAATACGGAAAAAATGGAATTTTATTTTTACAAAATCTACTTCTGGATACTATCTTATGATCATAAACAAGCTTCTGTACAAGTTTGGTACAAACCCAGGATAGTTTAAGAAAGTTATTAAAATTTTAAAATCTTTTAACCACAGAGTGAATGTAATGTTTCCCCGCAGAAAAACTAAGTCCATTTATAAGTAAAATATAGAAAAAATGGAATTTTATTTTTACAAAATTTACTTCTGGATACTATCTTATGATCATAAACAAGCTTTTGTCTAAGTTTGGTACAAACCGAGGATAGTTTAAGAAAGTTATTAAAATTCTAAAAACTTTAATCACCGAGTGAATGTAATGTTTCCCCGCAGAAAAAACTAAGTCCATTTATAAGTAAAATACGGAAAAAATGGAAATTTATTTTTACAAAATTTACTTCTGGATACTATCATATGATCATAAACAAGCTTCTGTCCAAGTTTGGTAGAAATCCAGTATAGTTTAAGAAAGTTATTAAATTTTCAAAAACTTTAACCACAGAGTGAATATTTGTGGACGCCGCCGACGACGACGCCGACGGAAAGTAGGATCGCTTAGTCTCGCTTTTTTGACTAAAGTCAAAGGCTCAACAAAAAGACAGGATGTGGCAAGGTATATATCCATCCCTTATCCCTAACAAAAAAGTACAGAACTTGAGAGTTCTCACAGTTACTCATACAGCCAGTTCAAAGCTAATATCAACTAATAAAACAGCATCGTTTAACTAAGACTATGAAAATATCAATCAGTACACATCCAATGGAATTAGTGTAATTATGTCACTAACAGTCAGAGAAACATGACCTTGTGCAATGCCAAAATGTAGGTATCGACAGATCCTAGTAATGTGGATGACATATGTGTAATATTTGTTATGGTTTTAATTAACAGATAACAAAATAAACATTTGGTCTACATCAATCAACTATTCTGTACGGCCATCTCATCAATCAAATATGGATAAGGCACTTTATAACTAAGTTGTGGTCACATCAACTAGAAACTTAATACACATGTTCATTCGGATATTGACATCTAAAAATTGCATGCGCCCCCCTAAATTTCGAGATTCACTAAAAATAACAAAAATGTGTCCTCAGTACAAATGCACCACTCGCACTATCAATTTTCTATGTTCAGTGGACCGTGAAATTGGGGAGAAAACACTTAATTTAACATTAAAATTAGAAAGATCATATCATAGGGAACATGTGTTTCTAGGTTTGAAGTCGATTAGTCTTCAACTTCATCAATAACTACCTTGACCAAAAACTTTAACCTGAAGCGGGACAGACAGACAAACTACTATCTTAGGTGGGGCATAAAAATAGATATGATAGTATTGAACCAGTGCATTCTCTAAAGGGTTATAGGTTTGTTCAAGGACATTGTGGTCAACACAGCAACTCCACTTGAAACTTAGTACAAAAGTCGAGTATGTTTTCAAATTTTAAAAATTATATGCCTAATTACAGTTTTAACCCTAATTTTGATGGTTTTATAGAACATGGAAATGTGATAGTGCTAGCAGGGTATGATATTCTATGGAGACATTCTTGTTGAGAATGATACATTTGCTACAATTGGATATTTGGTATGAAACATGATCATTAAGAGTTTTTTCCTTGCTTTAAGTAGTAGTGAATGTTTTCTTATGTTCTAAATTTATGTATCACACATTACCTGATACATTATTTTTGGTAAAGATTTTAACAAATGTTTGAATTCTATCCTGAGCCTATGTTTTCCTCACTGGATGTATGGAAGTTTGGCTGTCATGATGGCATTTGTCTTTTGGTCAATTCCTAACTTTACTGTAAGGAACCTATAGTTTTCATAAAGTTTAACCCTGCCAAATTCTGTATGTATGTGGCTGTCCCAAGTCAGGAGCATTTAATTTAGTGGTTGTCCTTTGTTTATGTGTTGCATACCGGTATATGTTTTTATTCAATTTTTACATAAATTAGGACATAGGTTTTCTCAGTTGAATTGTTTTACATTGTCATTTCAGGGCTTTTAATAGCTGACTATGCAGTATGGGTTTTGCTCATTGTTGAAGGATGTACAGTGACCTATAGTTTTTTATTTCTGTGTTATTTTGGTCTCTTGTGAAGAGGTGTCTCTTTGGCAATCATAACACATCTTTTTTTATATCTATAGTTCTCATAGATAGCTGCCTTGGAGGTATCAACCCTCTATATCACAAGCATGCAGATTTTGAAATGTCTCACCTTTTCTAACTAATCAATAACATTATGTTGATAGTCCTAACTATAAAGCTTTACTACAACTATCACATAAACTTAACATGACCCAAGAAAATGAGGTCATGGTCATATACCAGTAAACCAAAGAAGAAATACATGTAGTACACCTTACAATCATTTCATACACTAAATATAGTTGACCCATTGCTGATTGTTTCTAAGAAACACTTTAACCAAGAAAACTAAACAGTGACCACCAAACCATAAAAATGAGGTCAAGGTCAGATGAACCATGCCAGGTAAACATGTACATGTACAGTTGACCTATTGGTTGAAGTTTAAGAAAAACCGACCTGAACACAAATACTTAACAGTGAGCAATGAGCTTGTGAAAATGAAGTCAAGGTCAAATAAAACATGCGAGACTGACATTATGTTTTAACATAATAAGATATTTATATACACCAAATATAGTTGACCTACTGCATATAGTATTAGCAAAAATAGACCAAAACTCAAAATCTTAACTTTTAACCACTAAAACCATGAAATTTAGGTCAAGGTCAGATAACACCAGCCATCTAGAAATGTACCTTACAATCTTTCCATACACCAAATATAGTGGCCTACTGAATACAGTAAAAGAAAAAAAGAACAAAATACAAAACTAAACTATAACCACTGCACCATGAAAATGAGGTCAAGGTCAGATCACACCTACCAGTTTGACATGTACACCTCAGCCCTCCCATACACTGAATAGACTAGTTCTAATAGTTATAGTATCTGAGATATGGACATGACCACCAAAACTTAACCTTGATCACTGATCCATGAAATGAGGTAGAGGTTAAGTGAAAATGTCCTACAGGCATGAGGACATTGCAAGGTACGCACATACTAACTATAGTTATCCTATTGCTCATAATGAGAGAAATTAATATTACAAAAAATCTGAACTTTTTTTCAAGTATTTATTGCACCATGAAAATGAGGTCAAGGTCAATGAACATGTGACATACGGAGACTTAGTCACATAAGGCATCTATATAAAAGTATGAAGTATCCAGGTCTTCCACCTTCTAAAATATAAAGCTTTTAAGAAGTTAGCTAACACCACCACTGCCAGATCACTATCCCTATGTCAAGCTTTCTGCAACAAAATCTTCTAATATACCAGCCCTCAAATTTGTATCAACCCCTAAAGCAGTAGTGCTAGAATGTTGCTACATAGAGGACTCAAAGAAAAACAATCAACAGCGCAAATATCTTCTACAAATTCGTCCCACATTTTAAAACTTCTATTTCTTTGTCTCTCCTGCAGCAATGGCGTAAACTATTTGATTATTTTTTCAGAAGATAAAAGGTAAAATAAATCTGTTTAAGTCATTCTTAGAAATGCTTAAAATATAGTGTCAACTGTTTCTCATAGTTTGTTCATGTTGTACTGTTGTCTCATGTTAGGGAGTTGGCTGGGCACTTGCTCACATGTTTAAACCTGCCACATTCTGCATGTACCTGTCCCAAGTTGAAAGCCAGTAATTCAGTTGCTTTATATTGTATTTGTTTACATTCATGGTTTTGTACAGGAATCCTGCATTAGTTTACTGTTTGAAATGTTTTACATTTTTTGTATTGGGCCTTTTATGGCAGTCTGACTATGTAGTATAGGTTTTGCTCATTGTTGAAGGTCTTGTGATCACCTAGTCCTATAAATGTTAACTTTAATGTCAATTAGTCTCTGGTGGAGAGGTGTCTCATTAGCAATCGTACCACATCTTATTTCTATATTGGCAGCTAGCTTTAATATTGTACAAGAAGAAAGTAAACCATAAATGTATTCTGATATTTTATTCATAATTTAGATCTTCAACGGTCTACAGCAATATAATATCAATAATAAGCATTTTCATTTTTGCATACAAGGAAAAATATGGGCATTTTTTTCAGCATTTCAATTTTTTATTTTTAACATAAACTGGATAGAACGGGATAAATTAAGCTAACAATAAGGGGGAAAACACATTTGAAAGACTATTAGTTCTTTTTGCTTGCAAAATTACTGTTATCTATAGACACCTTAATCTATATACCTAAATGGGATATTTTGATGAACTAACTTTGAAAACTATATTCAATGACTTAATTATCATGATTATGTATTATTATTCATTTCTTTATAGATTTGAAACAATCTATGCAGTTGCCATTCCCATATTCCCTTACTTTAATATTCAAAATTGGGCTAAACATTTATATTTGCAAACAAGAAATTAGGTAATATTTAGGAGATGGGATGCAATGTGATATTTACAATCTCATTCTTTAAAAAATGGTGTTTTTATCATATTTGAATTACTGACTGGACTATTTCAGAGGCAATTTCAATTTTGGATTTTAAATACTAATATTTTTTTTTAAATCAGTTCTCTCTATCTTGTTGAATATATCTGGTACCGTTTTGAACCAGGCTCTTACATCAATACACGTCCTCTACTGCCATAAACATAAACTTGTAGTTGTATACTTTAAAAAAATATCATACCAAAAAAATATATACAATAAATAGATCAATTATCAATATACATCTAGTTAATTCATATAATAATTTTCCACAATAAAGATATCCTTTCTAAGCCATCCTTAAAAGTCATCTACCTCGTTAACATAAATAGAATATTCTACCTACAAATGTATCTGGATTGTACATTTTATATAATGCACTGTATTCCATTTAAAACAGGCTATTATTTGAACTTGGAATTATTTTTAATTATGGAATTTGCTTGATTTCTTGCTATTGAAATTTTTTATAAATTCCATGTTTATTTTGTACTGAATTGTTCTGTGCTGCGCACAACACTTTCTATTACAAAGAAAATATTATATTTTCAATAGAATGTACTGTGCCGCGCACAACACTATCTAACCAAAATACATTGTATGGAAAATGTTATGAACCGCTCAAATGTTTATAATACCAAATAAACATGGAATTTATTAAAAAATTTAAAAACAAGATATTATGCAAATTCCATAATTAAAAATAATTCCAAGTTCAAATAATAGCCTGTTTTAAACATAACACAAAACCCATGAAGGTAAATATAACTTAAAAGCATGACTGCTTTTGAAGCTTATATTTCATAACAAGCAATTATTGTGGATGATCAGTAAAAATTCTCTTGCATGTTTAGTAAAGTAGTATTTTTAAAATGGAATAGCCTTAGATACATGTAGCATAAATAAATGACTAAATATCACAAATTATATCACAAAAACTGCAACACATAACACACCTCCAAATTCATGGCTTGAATCCTTTACTACTGGCCTTTTCAAAATTTAAATTAAGAATTATAATGACTTTTACAATATTAATTTGCTACTACAGAAAAAAGAAATAGCACTTGACTTTATCCTCCGTACAATCATCTTCTGACATATAAAGTTTCATGTCACTTGGTTTCAATGTTCTATACAATCTGATTTGTCCACTAATAGTTTTCTACTTAACAACCTGATATTATTATGCATTGTTAAATATCATTCAGCATCTCTTTCTGATTTCCTTCTAAACTAATGTTTCCACTACCATGACTACATGATTTTTTCGTGCCACTTTAATTTATAATGTAAATGTTCACTTGGCAAGGTCTTACAAAATATCAATTAATGTAAATACATAATCATAAATGAATTCTATTTCTATTTCCACCAGCTTCCTGTATGGATTTTAGTTCTGAGACAAAATACAATATTTCCCAGTTTGATTTCTTGTTGAACTATGTATAAGCACTGCTGATGAGAATTATAAATTACGCAATAATGAACTTCAACTGCTTTTATAATTACATGACTAAAGTTCAATTAAGATAATTTAAGCTGTTTTTAATAGTGAAATTCAACTTCAAAGTTCTAATTAATGATATTATTTCAAACATTTGGTAGCATGGATGTTATGCACTAAAGTTGTAATTTCATGTAAAAAGTACTTGATACTTTTTTCTGTATGAATTGCTGGCCTTCTGAATTCTTCAATGAGATACAGTGGTTCACAACAGATTTTAATCTAAATAGTTTTATGTGTAGAAAATGATTTCTGGGATCTGTCCGTCTTCTACTGATGTTCCATTGTTGTTGCCTGCAGCATAAGTAAACTGGAAAGTCACCTTTCCACTCGAAACAGATTCATGTGTCACTTTTCTGAGACCTTTAGCTCCATAATACGAGTCTGGACCCTAAAACAATAAAGATGAATTGAATGACACATATTTTTATTTTTAAACATAATTTCAATCTTTGCATTAAAATATCTTTATTGCAAAATTTTAAGCTGCCCTGTTTTCGACTAAAAAAATAAATGGAGAATGAATTTTGCATATTAAATTATAAGGGGACATAACTCAAGAATGGTAAAATAAACAGTGAAGCCAACAACATTTGTATTTGATCTGAGTTTTATTGAATTAGTACAATGTATTGTGTTTATTTAGTTTCATGATATTTGGCCAAGACAAACTTAAAGTAGGGAATGGAAATAACAATTACATAATATTTTTATTAAAGAGGGTATGGATTGGGGGGATATTTAATTTCTTTATTCTTCAATTTTTTATACTTTTTTCTCTTTACTTTGTTATTTTTTTGCAATAATTCTATACCCTTTTATATTTCAGCACCAAAATTAAACTCCCTCTTTCATGTTCCTTAAATCTATACATAGTGGCAGATCAAGGAATTTTCATAAGGGTTAAGGGGGCACTCACTGCCTAAGAGGGGTCCCAGCTACAGTCATGCTTCAGTGTTTCCCTATATTGAATTTTAATTTTTTCAACAAAAGAAGGGCCCTGTAAATCCCTCTAAATCTGCCTTTGGTATAGTTGTAATAATAATAAAGTAGTTATTGTACAATACCTTCTCTGTGCAGTAGTAAAGGGAATAACCGTTTCAGAAATTTAAATTGTTTATAAAATATTAATTTTTAAATTATGAGTGAAGCTTAATTTAAATGTCAAAATATCTATAAGTATTTGGAATTTTTAATATTCTTATCACCCTGTAAACATGGTAAATTTGACATTGCCTTATATACGTGCTGTAGTTCTAGTGGTAGAATGCTTTATACTATTTATAACCATATGTAAAAATATCATGAATATTTGCTCAGGAATGGGCATAAAAGAAAACTAACCTTCAAAGTTGAACATGCTGTGTAACTAGTGTTGGGCAGAATTTCCACTGGCTCCTTAAACATGACACGGAACGTGGAGTTAGAGCCATCACACTGAAAACTAGTGTCATTGTGTCCCATTACTTTACCAGTGTCTGACTGAATAATCTGAAATTTAAAAAAATGTTAAAACATCATGTGCACATGTCAAAAAATACTGGTTTCTGGAGGATTTTATTTTTGTACTTATTGTAAAATAATTTTGTTATTTCTTGTAACAGTTTTTTTCATTATCATGACTATTGTTTACTTAGATCAGTGGTTTGGTCGTATGTTACACACACAGTATTAATATTCAAGTTCATGGTATAAGTGACTGGAGTTAAATGGCTATAATTTAATTTTGGATGAAACGCGTCTTCTGATTGGCTAATGTTATTTTGTTATGAGCCCATAGATATAATTTAGTCATGTGACCGTGACGTCATCAAGGTTTTTTCATGGTTTTCTAAGATTTAAAATGGAATTTAGAATTAAATTATAAGAAATGACTGTAATATTTTTTCTGTCTATTTTCGAAATAACATAAAAAATGTGGTGCACACTGTTAAATAACCCGCTATGCGTGTTATTCAGTGTGCACCACATTTTTTATGTTATTCCATATGCAAAATATTTTGAAAAGAACATTTACAATAAAAAATAATACTGAAATGTTTATGTTTGAAAAGACTTTAATTGGTAAGCATATTTTTGTGAGACCCTCCTCCAAAAACTTTTTTTTTTTTTTAAATATCTTATGATCACTGGCTTGGTGTTTTTTCCATTTGAATTGTGTCACATTTTGTCATATTTTAAACTATAAATAACTGACTTTATGTTATAGGTTTTACCGTTTTGCTTATTGTTGAGGGCTGTATGGTGACCTACAGTTGTTTAACTATGCCTCATTTGGACTCTCAATGGCAATCTGACTACATTTACACCCCCTTAATTTATAACAATTACCTGGATGGTAACATAATATTCCTTAGGTCCATGAATACTACCATAAAGTCCAAAACCAACTACAAATATTCTTCTGTTTACCATGAACCTGAAAGATATTATAAATGTTTTAATTTGTTCATTATTTCATATATATATTAGGTATATTTTCAAGTGAAATGTTATAAGGTATGCTACATGTATTAGAAAATGTCAAAGTGATAATATGAAAAGACATCTACAGTACATGTATGATCATAACACGATCAATAAATTATGTATATACACATGTATATCCTTTATCCATATTTCCCTTCCAAGATCAGGCTTCACTCTGAATCTGATATATTTTTAGTTGTGACTATTTATTACTATATAACATATGCATTGTACATCATGTACATGTATTCAATCATTTGAAGACAAAAAAATAATTTTTAGATGTTACACTACAGTAGGTAACTGACCAGACTCTGTCAGAAAGTAGGAAGAAGTGTGTCAGATCCTTGTAATCCATCCAGTAAATATCAATTACATGCATGTACAAATATATATATATGTGAAGTTAGTTTAGGTTAACGTTGAACATATATGCTTTAAATGATGTTAACATGATCACCTAGAAACAAAAGATTTACCAAAAGTTAAGACAATTCAGTACATGTAGCTGCTGTTTCATATTAACTTGTGTCCTACATGGTTTATTGACTACAAATTAAAGCAACATGAGGCCTTATCAAGCTTAGCTTGGTACAGATATTCCTTATATGGTTGGTTGAAAAGAATAAGTGTTTAAACCTAAATGTACATGTCAGGATGGCATGCACAGTTATATGCCTTTCTACTTTAAATTTACTTCAAGGATTAAACTGGATCTTCATAGTATTAAAACACTGAAATACTGATAATCTACTAGTTTATTTATGTTAGTTGATGAAGAAGAACACTTTTCTAAATTAAGATTACCTGATTCTATCACTGGTTCCACTATAACCCCACCTACTCTCTATTTGACAAAATCTGGATACTACTTGTTCTTTACCAGTCAGACAGCACCTTGGAACATCAAGGAAAGCTATCTGTGGTTTAGGATTTACTGTGAAGTATAAGAACAATTTGACCACCTCTTTATCTTCTAATAATCCACTCTGAGCAGCTCCTTGAGCGAATTCTTCCACACTCATTAAAGGGAAGCGAATCAGTCTTAATGCACGCACTAACATGCCACGTTGATTTTCAGGACTTGGTGGCAGGTTTTTACGAGTGCATTCTGCCTCTGCCCAACGACAAACTGATGCGAAAAGTTTGAATTCTCTGATTCCTAATGTGTCCCTTTCTAGAACACAACAAAGTGTTTCTAAATCTATGTCCGTGAAACCATCGGCCTGCAAAGCCTCGTGTGTATTTTTATCTATAGTTTCTAAGCACAAAGCTGCCAGCTGGGGCTCGTCAAATAAACGTGCCTGCGTCAAAAGCATGAATGCATTGTCACTGCTTAAATTTCTCTTTAAGAACTCTACACATTGTTTCTCTAATGCTGGAACTGCATATTTCTTAGCAGCATACAATGTAGTCATTACAGAATCTGAACATATTTTAACCTCATCTGAATACAAAAATCTGAGAAGAGAAATAAATGCTGCGGGCTCAACGTCAGGGATTTCTACAACATCCTCTTGTGTTGCCATTGGACCATTAAACTGTGCATCAAACACAGCACTACCTACAGACAGGACAAATTTATGAGAAGGTATTTTTTGTTGATGGGGTGGTGCTCCAACCATAAAATGAACATCAGCCATTATTTCAGTATTACAAAGATAAGACAGTCTGTCTTTGACACAGATCTTAGTAGCCTGCCAGTTATATGGAGCATTTCCACCATGTCCAAAAGCTGCACTTGCAGTTGCCAGCAAAAGGGCTTTCTCTGGACCTGGGTCACTTTGAGAAGAGATCTGGGTGACAAATTGACTAGAAAACACAGGTAAATCTGAGGTTGATGGAACCCTTTCCATCTTGACAGGGTTCTGAGCAGGCGACTCTTGCATGGAATTCAATGGCGAGTCCGGTACTCCTGAATCATCCATAGCCTCAGCTGATGACTCTGAATATGTTGCTGTTGAATTAGCTTGTTTCTGATGTGATTGGGGTTGTGATACTGAATTTAGAGGATTTCTTGGATTCACATTAAGCTTCTGATTTGTACACAAGTTTTTTGCTGTTTGATTTTCTTCTCTATTAGCAGTCTTTTCATCATTTTTTCTCTCTTTTCTTTTCGGTTGTTTATCTGGTTTATCTTTTTCATCCATTTTTCTGTCCATATGGAACAGCCTTCTGATGAACTTTAACTCAATTTTACCTGCAATAGAAATGATTCCATAGTAAAGTTTCTCTAGAACATGATGGTTTGCTTTTGATCATACTTAAAAGATATATATATATATAATTATACATGTTAAATTATAACTGATAATAAATACAATATTAGTATGCACAGGGGCTTGTTTAGTGGATCAAACGAGGTTTTACTGTCAATGGCGATTGCTATCCTATAAACGAGGTTTTACTGTCAATGGCGATAGGTATATATCGTATAGCAATCACCATTGACAGTAAAACCTCATCTGACCCACTAAACAAGCCCCTATGTTAGTATGTACCTGAAACAATACAGTTGATAACTATAATCCATTAGCTGTTGAAACATCCGCGAACTAGATGTATTCTACATGTATATAACTACAACTTGCAAAAAAAACCAAACATATTTATAGTGTATGCATATATATGCTCAGCTAAAGGTCATATCTTCTTTAATTTGAATTTGTTAAGTTGGTTTCTTACGACTTTTTATAATGTTTTATTTTAACTGAGCCAGAGGAATAGAGTATGCTTCTAATGACCAAATAATGACACTAAATTGTGTTACCTGAACTTTTTCTTAAAACATGACCATGTGGATTTTTTGGGGAAATTGATTGATAAGTAAACCTAGTTCATAAGCAATTTTTACCTTGATGCTTGTACATGTTTGGATGGATGTTTATAATTGAAAATGTTATTCTAATTTCATGTACATATATCCCAAACTATATTGCATTGTTTTTATTGACTTAATTGATTTTCCATATCAACAGAGAAAATTCCCATGTATTTCAAGGTCTCACATTGCACTTCAGAAATGAGACCTTGAATTTGATATACATGTACATGAACCGGTATATTTACATAAAATTATTCTAATGAATCAAAAGGTTTCCCATCAACTATTAGAAAAAGATTTTATTTAATATGTACATGTAAACATGTACATGCATATTGCAACTTACCATACCTACATATGTTTAACATCTCTTTTGTTCATAAAAAAATATTATTCTGTTTAATCGGGAATGAAAATAAATGCAAAAGTACAAAAACAAAAAAACTGTAAAAATAGATTTGAAAATGATTCCATTAATTCAAAATTTCTGTTATCTCTTTTTATTTTCATTTTCTTAAATATAAGCAGAAATGGTAAAAAAGAACATGTATATATATATATTTGAAGTGAATATATAGATATGACTGACTCACCCATATCATATAGGAATAAAACAAATTTCCTGCTTACAAAATTTTCAATCCACAAATGAAAAATCAATGTCAAAACTTAAAACAAGGAAATAGATACAAATTTCCAAAACAATAAAAAATAGTGACTGGTTTATTATCCTCTGTTATATATGTACATTACATAATCTTTATACATGTTAATTGCAATAAACACATGGAACCCCCTCCTTTAGATAAACAATCAATTGAAGGCTTCAGTTTCAAAGATCCTTTATCATACAATGGAACAATTGTATAAACACTTTTATCAACAAGGGAATGTACAAATAAATAAACTAGTGGTTATTTTTATATAACAGTTCTTATTTTCCTGTTTAAAAGGCATTATATACATGTATAATGTATACACTTAGACATATTATCTTCTGCAATCTTACAATACATATATATATATACATGTATACATTGAGTAGAACAAATATTATGGTGATTAAAAACAAAATTTGAGTTTCAGAGAAATTAATACTATTGTATCATGTGTATTGCAAACCCAATTTAGGATGATCTTTTAAAATATACTTTTATAATAAATTCATTATTGCCAGTCCTTTTTTTCTAATCTTTATTATTAATAAATAAAGTTATAAACTTTATCTACTAAATATTATTTATCAATGTATAATTGTGTCCATACTGACCAAAGCAATAATACAAATCATACATTATATTATTATAATAATATAACTTTGGCATGGTATGTGATACTTTTAGGAGTTTTTGGCTGATTTAATGCATGTTATACAACAACCTCTAACTTTTCTGTCAGAAATTGATAAGATATTGATGATTTTTTTTACAACATTATCAATCAGATCTATCTAACGGTATATTAACTATGATGTTTTTATCTGTATAGCATTCTGTCATGTCTGTTAGGAATCACAAGATAATGAAGTTTTCAAACAGTTTTATTTTTAATAAAAGTTGCCCTTCAAAATATGAATCATTAATTTTCTGTAAAAACACGATAAGAAGATATAAGTATAGACTAGTTACTGTATAGTCATAATATTGGGAGATCATTTGATAATGTCATGACTGTATGATCATTGAAGTAAAATGGTATGATGCATTGTGGAACTCAAGTCAGAATTTTATAGAATCATGATACATCATGTACATAGTGCACATATTTTATAGAATATTTCATTTGTAGATCCTCTTTTTTAAATGGTAATTTTTGTTGTTTCCAGTTTCCCTCTCTCTATATTGCAAAAATATATATCAATCAACATTGAAGAGTTACATAACTCCCATAAATAGTCAACTGACAATTTAATTTAATGTTAATTTATTTGCTTACTCGAAAATTAATGAAAAGGATAATTTATCCTGAATAAATTTCATTTTTGGCCCACCTATAGCTAGATCATCAGATATAAACAATGCTGTTCCTATAGCTAAATATATGTATCTATTTAGGGCACAGTTTCCAGTTTCCCTCTCTCTATATTGCAAAAATATATATCAATCAACATTGAAGAGTTACATAACTCCCATAAATAGTCAACTGACAATTTAATTTAATGTTAATTTATTTGCTTACTCGAAAATTAATGAAAAGGATAATTTATCCTGAATAAATTTCATTTTTGGCCCACCTATAGCTAGATCATCAGATATAAACAATGCTGTTCCTATAGCTAAATATATGTATCTATTTAGGGCACAGGACATTTGCGCTTTTTTACCTGTAAAATGATAGGACATTTGCGCTTCAAATACTATGGACATTTGCGCTTTTAATTTTGATTCACTTGTATTAAACTGACCGGACATTTGCGCTTTTTACCTATAGTCGACTACCTGTAATCTTAATGAGAAGAATATTACCGGTATATGCTGAACAGCCATCATACAGTAAGCGTACAGCAAATGGTCCAGAATCCTTCCATGCTCACTACAATGCCCAGTTTTACATGACTCATCCTGTCATTTTTATGTTTTGGAAGAGCATTATTGAACAACAGTTAGTAAATTATATTAAGATTTGGTACATTGATGAACAGGCTTCCGAATCAAGAATTGAGAATGAGAAACTCGATCATTTATTTGAGATGTGGGCTAAGTACCAATCAGGACAGATAAGAAGAGCAAAATTTGTTCACTCATTGGGCTTCAAATATCAAGCTAAAACTGACATGTAATTGTGATGACAGTACTTGATTTAATTTCTTAAGAATGTCTCCTTTTATCTGTACATAAACTTTTAAACATATATCAACAATGTGCTATGACATGAATGTGCTTTGAAATGATTTTTAAAACTTTTAACCATAAAGAATGACTTTAACTCTAATAGGCTAAACCCGGATAAAAGATTGGGAAGTCAAAGATATAAAAAAGCGCAAATGTCCATTTTTAAAAAGCGCAAATGTCCTATGTTTTGAAGCGCAAATGTCCTATGAAAAAGCGCAAACGTCCCATGCCGTCTATTTAAAAACAAATACAAATATTGCATTATGTACTAAACATGACAGCCAATATCAAATTGAGACATCTATCTACCATAGAAATAGACTAAATGATAATGATGATATAAATCCTTAAAAAGGTTTTAGCAGGACCCTTTCCAAAATTTCATATTTTAACACCACTTATTACATATGTCATGCAAGTACTCATATTATATTAATACACAACAATTGGAATTCGTGTTTCCCACGTAATCACTAAACACTCTAAAATTGGTATCCTACGAATAATAATGAATCCACAATCATGACAATACATTTGTATTACACAATAAAGCAAAGTAAATGATTTAATAGAATAAGAGCGATTTAATTTAGGCTTATTTAAGCAAAAAACATATAAATGTCTACATGATTATGTATACAAATTTAGAAAGTAACATATAAATATTGAAATTGACAAAACAAAATCTCTTTTCGAAGCAATCTTGTAGAAAATACCTTTTCTTGATTAATTTATAGAACTACATGTAAGTCAATGGGAGATAACTCTTCATTGATTTTTTGTTTAACTACATTGATATTTTCTGATAGCTTAGTACTTTTGATCTTTAATTGCAATAATTAAGATATTAAACTTTGCAAAAAAATAATTAGGAATTTAAATTAGACAGATGTTGAGATCTAGTATCTTTCAGAATTGAAATTAAAGTTTTAAAAGAAAATGTAGTTCATCTTCAACAGTGTACAAAATGTATAACTGAGATTACACTTTCTGTCTTCAGCTTTTAAACAAAGTGAACTCCCTCTTCCAATTTCAAGGTCATGACCGCTAGTTTTAAATCTTATAATTATTCGCATGTTTTTCATTTTCAAATATGGTTCAAACATAAAAGTATTTCGAAATTTCTGAAAGTTCTTACTACACTTTGAATTGGTACTCTTCCCAGAATTGCTTTTTAAACTTTAGATGCTAACTGCCCAAAATTCATTAAAAAGTTGTCCTATCTCCAAGTACCTATGACTATTTATACTTTTTCTGAGATTCTGCAGACAGACAATGACAGAAGATCTTCTAAAAAAAATCATCCTACAACAGTTTACATACTTTCAACCAAGCATTTTTAAACACGAAAGTTATTTAAATATTCATTCAATTAAAGTCGTTTTTTAAGAAGTCAAAATATAAATTTTCATCTCTGTTATCTCTGCTCCTTCTTTATAGTATTAATTTGATGGACAGTCTGTTCCTTAACTTTGTTGTTATCCTCTTTAGGGTTGAAACCCCCTCTCACAATAGCTGTTGCTTATACCCCCTTTAACATTTCTAAGCCACTTCAATGTCATTGAAAAAAATTATGGTGCTTGTTGTTATTTCTTGCTAATCTTTAGTTTGATGGGGAATAGGAGAAGCAATGACATCTGTGCATATGCAAAATTCTATTGCTTTTATCTGCAGACAATACAATTTTGTTATCAGAATCAAGAAAAGATTTACAGTTCAAGTAATTGTGAAAATTGAAAACTGAAAGTTAATATTGAAAAAAACAAACATTCTTATATTTTAAAGAGGAAGAATTTCAGAAAATGAAAAATCTTATTTTTGTAATAAAGAAATAGAAATTGTCAAAGACTACAAGTATCTTGGTGTATTTTTTGCTAAAAGAGGATCTTTTTCAACCACAAGAAAATATTTAAAAAAAACAGGGAACAAAAGCAATGTATAGTTTATAAAAAAATGTCGAAGACATAATTTATCAATTGAAGTTGAATGTCAATGAGATACATGTATGTTAGATAAATCCATTTTACCACTATTACTTTACAGTTCAGAGATCTGGGGTTTTGAAATTTACATGCTTTAGAAATAGTACACTTGCAGTTTTGCAAGATCATATTAAACCTAAAGCAGACATCGCCAAATAGCATTATTTATGGAGAACTCTGATGATTTGCGATCTCGCTTACAGTTAAAATTTGAATGATAAAATTTTGGTGTAGATTAGTACATGGTGAAGAGGAAAAAATCTCCTAAATTCTTTACAAATTGCTGTTTGTATATTTTGAGAATTATGGCTTTGAAAGCAAATGGTTGAAATTTGTTAAAAGCATTTTTGATAATTGTGGTCTGTCAAATGTATGGAGATCTCAGTCTCATTTTCTACAGATTGGATAGAAAACTGTGTAGAACTTAGACTAAAAGACCAATTTAAGTAAGAATGGTTGCTGACATTTTTAATTCAAGTAAAAGAATTTGTTATAGAATATTTAAGAATGAATTCTGTTTTAAACGTTATTTGTCGTTATTACCCTCATATTATTTATGTAAATTCAGATGTGGCTTTCATCGTTTGCCCATTGAATCAGGCAGATTACAGAAAATTCAAAGAGACGAAAGAACCTTCATCGTATGTAACTAAAATGAAATAGGTGATGAGTACCACTATATTTTAGTTTGTAACTTTTGACTTCAGAAAGGAAAAAATTGTTACCGAAATATTGTCAAAAAAATGCAAATACTGCAAAATTTAATCAGTTATTTTCATCAACTGATATTATTGTATTAGAAAAACTAGCAAGATTCATTAAACAAGTATTATCAATTGTTGTCCCTCCTGGTTAGTTAAATTGTGTTTAACATACACAATTAAATGAACTGCCCTTTTCCACATTTATTTACGCATGCACTATTATTGTATTATAATTACTAATTTCTATGTAACTATGTATGTTTATGAGAATAAAATATTCATTCGTATTCGCTTATACTGACAGTGTAGACAAAAGGTACCAGTGTATTCCCTTTTTCATTAGAAGTCATAGAACTGAAAAAAAACTTCTACTTCCATCATCTGCCTTGTGTTTAGAAGTCACACCTTTGTTACATTTATTTGCAGAGAACATGTTCATTCAGAATTATAAAAAATTTGTAAGGGTTCCGCGGAACCCAGTGTCTCGGCTATTTTTGCTGTAAATCGCAGGCTCAACAACAATGAGGAAAAAAATCAATAAAAATATTCCTCTTGTTACTATTTTATGATTGTAAGAAAATCTAAGTCCATTTAAAAGTAAATTACAGAAAAAACGGAGTAATCTTTTTACAAAATTTACGTCTGTATACTATTTTATGATCATAAACAAGCTTCTGTCCAAGTTTGGTACAAACCCAGGACAGTTTGAGAAAGTTATTAAAATTATAAAAACTTTAACCACAGAGTGAATGTTTTGTTTCCCTGCAGAAAAAACTAGGTCCATTTATAGTAAAATACGGAAAATATGGAATTTTATTTTTACAAAATTTACTTTTGGATACTATCTTCTGATCATAAACAAGCTTCTGTCAAAGTTTGGTAGAAATCCAGTAAAGTTTAAGAAAGTTATTAAAATTTCAAAAACTTTAACCACAGAGTGAATATTTGTTGACGCCGCCGTTGATCACTTAGTCTCGCTTTTTCGACAAAAGTGGAAGGCTCGACAAAAATCAAATATGGTTAAGATATTTGGTATACAACTTTATAAAACAAAAATATTTTAATGAACAGCTGAACAGTTTCCATAGTTTGACTTAAATTACGCTATTGTGTGTATTATTGTTAAAACCTATCTTTGGAGGGTAGATATAAAGGAAACTTTACAATTTCGTTAAGTTAAGTACATGCAAGTAAAGACCATTGGAATAATTTACTAGAGACATATTACACAGATGCAGCTATTCCTTACCCGTGTTGATTGTCATACATATCAGACGCAACGTTAATTTTTTCTAAAAACATGACAGTCTAAGACACACTTACTTTGCAAGCAACAAATTTTCACTTTCAATTAAAATAAATCACTCTTCGTTATCTTTAATCAAAGTTTATTACAATTTTTTCAACCACAAATACTCATTCATAATTTTCTTCATAAATATCTTTAGCAAGTGTATTTAACAAGTTCATTGGTAATGTTTAAAAAGATTCTTCTTCTTGACCAATGAAAATTTGTTACGTAAACGGTCAAGTGATCATGCATACGATGGATAAATACAATGTATAATGGGATCTATTTCTTCAAATTCTGCACTGAACTCTGAACTCTGAAGTTTTGAATTTTTTCAATTTTCTTCTAAAATTATCTACCTTTTTGATGATCATTTATGCCCTTACGTCATGTACGTGATTACATAGTCTGATAAGGCTGAGATGAGTGTGACTCAAACTAATTTTCAGTTATTACGCAAAACTGACTAACCTCTTACCAGTGATAAGCAACTTGATAACCAACATTTATAATGAAAATGTAAAAACAAGCTAGGATCTAGTATAAAGGGACAGCGGCCAATTTAGATGCTGCAGTATCTAGGAAAATATTATCAACCTGGGGAGAACACTGACCCACAGATTTTATCTTTCATTTTTTATTTTTTTTTACATTTCCATCATGATTCATGACATGTCCATCAGAAAATCTATTTCCTGCTTTCATTAATCAATCATCAGTTTCCACTTACACTGAATCAAAGAATTTCCATATATCAAATATTTCACATAACTGAAACGGGAGCGTCTTTTTACCACAGAACACCACAGAATACCACAGAACACCACAGAATACCACAGAACACTAAAAATATACCACAGAACACATATAATATGCCACAGAACTCCTAAATAGTAACAATTCAGACATTGCAGTTGTTGTTATTGCTAATTATGTCTATAATATGACTTTATTAGTCAAACAAATTAAAAATTTCAATCTAGTGTCGACTCATTGTCCTTACGACCCCAATCGACTTGGCCTTTAATTGGGACCAGACTAAAAATTAATGTAAGACCAATTATCGAGAAAACCACATAGAATTGTACCAATATAATTTTTTCTTGTTGGAAATTTTGACATAGACCTCATTATAAAGTGGGTTGTGTTTGTTTAATTACTCTTAATAATGACCATAACATAGGCTTCTGTTTTACAAGCATTATTAAAAAAAAAATTTATAAAATTATATAAGTATGTCAAAAGGAAACCCATTCAAAGATATTGCATGATAATTGATTAAAATCGTGCTAAAGGAACTTTATGCATTTCAAATAGAAATTAAATATATTCATAATATTAAAGTAATCAGTCAAAGTCCTCGATCTCTTTCCGTCAGTTATATTTTGATATTTGTCTCTTGTCTTATTTTTAGTAAAACTATTTTATATAAGAAGAAGAAAGAAATGAATAAAATATATAATATATATATATATTTGGTGGTTTGCGGAGTTGTCATGTTATAGACTTTCCTTTCCTGTTTGGTGTGTTCAATGTAGATATATTTGATATTTAAACTTTAATTCAATATGATTTGTTGCATTAATAACTGACATAATATATTAAGGTCACAATTAATACAATAAAACAAAAAACAAAATTAAAAAAAAAATGCGCTGTTTAGCGATATGCGGTTTGCGATCGGTGATGAAGTTTAGATTTCCCGTCTAATTAACATTAGTTCATGGATTTTTTAAGTTATTTTAATGGTATGTTGCATATTTTAGTTGTTTTTTTGTTTGTTTTTGTGTTCTGTGGTATATTTTGAGTGTTCTGTGGTGTATTATATGTGTTCTGTGGTATATTTTTAGTGTTCTGTGGTATTCTGTGGTATTCTGTGGTGTTCTGTGGTAAAAAGACGCTCCGAACTGAAACTATTACCATAATAATTTATTATTTGTAGAGGGTAGTAAAGGGTTATTTTCGTGCAACGTGTTTTAACTTTTTGGATTACTTTTTCATTAATGTATTAGATAAGACTATTATCTCATTGGCTATGAACTTGATGTACCAAAATTATGGACAGAACAGAGAGACCGAAGTCGAAAAGAGACTGGTTGGTCTCTCGACTTGTTTGAGTCACGGTGACATCCCGTCTATGTGTCATACAAGTTCACTTAGATAACCTTAAATGAATGTAGCAATTCAATTGTTCACATCTTAAAGCATATTTACATCTTCAAGGCAAAGCAACCTACTTTCAAGATCATTTTCTCAGTCAATGTTTTCCGACCAAGCAACAACAATGGAACAGGAAGTAGAAAAGTTAATATCTGCTCATGTGCAGGATTTTAAGGGTTAGATAATTTGCTACCCTTGATTGGAAATTATGTTTAATAAAGTATTCTTTTCACAGAACTGAGGTTTACAAGATTAGGAAAAGACATAGTGGTTTAATGGTTTGACAAATATTTTAATTGTTTTAAATTGCCTGATATCCATATGATCCAATTTCAATAATATAATTTGTCTTAGTTGTCCTTACCTGTATATACTTCGTCAAGTTTTTAATGTTGGTAATTAGTTTTATCTCAAAAGTATTACTTCGCCCTTTTATCTTTTCGCACCCTGTCGTGCATCAGCAAGAACAATTATACGTATAAACGGAGGCACACGAAATCTTAAATTCAAACATGCTGGAAGAAAAGAGTATAGACTGTAACAACAAACATAATACTAATGAATTATTTTGAGTATCGACAAATGCATAAAATTCTAAACAAAACCACAAAACAAACAAACTCTAAGAAAATATAAAAAATTTGGAGACGCAAAGTTAATAAACAGCTGCGCCATGAGCGCATGATACGCCCGACGTCTTATGTGGAAGTTATATGCAATAATCATAAATAGTTTCTGAGAAAGTTTTAAGCAATAACCATATATAGTTTTTGAGACACGACAGGAAACCCCCCAACCCTGTTTTTTTTTTTTTTTTTTACAAAAAACTAAATATCACATAAATAAAATTTTGAATCAAACCAAAAGGTATACAGATCTTTAGATTAATATATCAAAGAAGTGTGTAAAGTTTTAAGCAATAATCATAAATTATTTTTGAGATTAAACGTGACATGTAAAAAAAACCTCCCCTGTTAAACAAAATACTCAATAACTCAAAAATAAAATTTTGAATCATCACCAAAAAGTATACAGATCTTTAGATCAATATAACAAAGAAGTGTGTAAAGTTTTAAGCAATAATCATAAATTGTTATAGAGATACGGCACAACATGTAAAAAAAAACTCCCCCTTTTTTACAAAATACTCAATCACTCAAAAATGAAATTTTGAATCATCATCAAAAAGTATACAGATCTTAAGATTAATATAACAAAGACATACATGTGTAAAGTTTGTAGAACGAATATAGTCCCTAGTGTAAACAGTGTATAACTTGCATGTTTTATTTGATACACTTTTCCAATTTATTTCTTGATATTAAATGCATGAAATATTAAGTAGGGGGATGTAATTACATGTCAAACAAATGTTGGTGCTGAATCTTTATGTTAAGTAGTGAATTGGTCCAGTTCTAAAAGTAAAATTTTATCACGTCTGAAGCTGTCAAACTGAATTTTACACCCCCTTAACACAGAATTGTCAATATTTTGAGTTAGAGCTGGTAGAAGTTTCTATAATTTTGATATTATTTGTCTCACTGGTAGTACACTACACTGTAAAAATCTTTTTGAGAAAGAGCAGGTGCGATTTTTTTAATTTTAATTTATTGTCTAAAGGAAATGCACTACGAAATAACTGTGTTCTCGGGCCTAATCATAAATCGATTTTGAGATATGGCGCGACATGTAAAAAAAACACCTCCCCCTTTTTTACAAAATACTCAATAACTCAAAAATGAAATTTTGAATCATCACCAAAAAGTATACAGATATTAAGATTAATATAACTAAGAAGTGTTTAAAGTTTTAAGCCATAATCAAGAATCGTTTTTGAGATACAGTGCGACATGTGAAAAAAACACCCCCTTTTTTAGTTACAATTTAAAGTGCCGTAAATCAAAAAGTTGAAATTTAATTTTCACCAAAAAGTATACAGATCATTTGACCATCATAAGAAACAACTATATTAAGTTTCATGAAGTTTGGATAAGTCGTTCTCAAGTTACGGTGCGACATGTTTACGCCGGACAAACGGACAGACAGACAGACAGACAGACAGACAGACAGACAGACAGACAGACAGACAGACAGACAGACAGACAGACAGACAGACAGACAGACAGACAGACAGACAGACAGACAGACAGACAGACAGACAGACAGACAGACAGACAGACAGACAGACAGACAGACAGACAGACAGACAGACAGACAGACGGACGGACGGACGGACGGACGGACGGACGGACACCGGACATGTGTATACCATAATACGTCCCGTCAAAATTTTGACGGGCGTATAAAAAAACTATCTTTCACAAAATTTTCGATGCTTGGAGCCTTGTTGGAGAGTTTTTCTATTATGGTCAGGTGCGAATCCTGGACCTTGATCTCTTGGGGAACCAAAATTGTTTAGAGATGTGAATATATATGGGTGGTAATTGTAGGGGTGTCAGATCACCTTTTCTATTGTTCTATTTATTTTAATTGTGTACCATCTTACTGGATTGGTCTCTATAATAATTGTCAAAAACATGCATGAAGTATTTGCCACTGGACGTTAAAGCAACCAATAATCAATCCCATCATGTTCTCTTCCATGTAAATCCAATTCGTATACGCATAAATTTTACTGTATGCTTGGACTAAAATATACATCTTACATATTCATATTCAAAATCCTCTTGTCTCCCATCCCAATCTAACCAAAAATATATATCAGATGATTGTGTCCCTTAATATATAACACTAGTCTAAATTTATTAAAATTGAGAATGGAAATGGGGAATGTGTCAAAGAGACAACAACCCGACCATAGACAAAACAACAGCAGAGGGTCACCAACAGGTCTTCAATGTAGCGAGAAATTCCCGCACCCGGAGGCGTCCTTCAGCTGGCCCCATAAGAAATATACACTAGTTCAGTGATAATGAACGCCATACTTATTTCCAAATTGTACACAAGAAACTAAAATTGATTGCCCGTTTGTTGCTTATTTTTAATGTCCAGGGACAAACATTTCCGGAATTTTCAGGGAAAACACGAGTCTAAAAATCAGGTATATATAATATAAAAAAAATAAGCAGATGTGGAAAATAAATGATTATACCAATGACTCCATTGAAGTTCAAATGAATGGAATACAAGGGGTTAAAGGAAACCGTATGGCCTTCGACAACAATGACAAAAATCCATGCTGGCCACGGTCCTATAGTCAGATAATAAGGGCATACGATACATGTTTTGATCCCCGGTTATGTTTATGTTTTATAGGAAAATGTGCCTACAAGCTATTTTTCACATATATATATAGTAAATTCAAATACGTAATAAAGAAAACACCTTTTACATATATTATAAAAGTTGCACTTTTTTTTACATTTCTATCCTTTGGATAAACATACGAACCCTTTTTGTTTCAAAAGATAAACACAAGCTGTTTTAAGTTAAAATTATCATGAGTAATTTCTGTTTTATATAGATATAACCAGACTATTTGCTGGGTATTGATCCAACAAGATTATAAACGATATTACAATATTGAGTCCGGTGTTTGTGTTTCCGGTTACAATGAGAAAAAAAAACTTTCCAAAACTGTATATAATTTATTTTGAGAAGCATAATAAATAAATATATGTGACTACGGATTAAGCAAGTATTATCCATCGTAAAAATATCTGCTAAAAACGGTCTTTCCCGCGTAGATACGGCAGTCCTTTTTAATTGCGCCAAATAATGTTTTCCAAATGTATCAATTGCGCCAATATTCGGAACTCATTTGCGCCAATTTACCTGTATACATATCGTCGCTGTTATGCAAAAACCTCGTATCTAAGGTTTTCATAATTTTACACCAGGCAATAAAAACTGATTTTTTTTATCGATTATTTAGAATTAAATATTTATGTTCCAATGTATGCAAAAATATCTGATCTTCTAACCAATCAATTACCAAGGCGAGCAAAAATTTCTGCACCTATATTGTATTTTCAAAGCTTTTCATTATTTCTAAGCTATACATATTTAACATACTATATAGTAAAAAATAATTTCTGTAGATCACCGAAAGGGGAAGTGGTCTAGAACACAGTATTATTTTATTTAGGGGGTTCACTATACACGAAAAATTTTATTAGTCTTCACTTCAAGGTAAATCGAGCAAATTTTATTAAATAAGGCTTTTTACAGTTTTTTTACTTTACTACGGGCTCATAAGGATCTTAAATCTGATTTTATTGCTGTGTCCACAATAGACACAGCAATATTATTCTACGTATTTCACCTGTATCGGTTTGGACAATTCCATGGACTATTCCATACACACACCATTATGCTTAAGGGGTTTTCATATGTCATGTCAAGATGATATAGGCTATTTACCGTTGTTTGCCACAAAAAAAAATCTGGTAAAGTCACTTTTCTGAAAAACCAATATAAATATAGTTAACATATTTATATATTTAATCTAACTGTGTTCATTGACCCGAATGTTTTAATGACAACACACACCGAAAATTCGTTTTGGTCTATTCCATGACATTTGCGCGGGAAATATTCATCAGAGACTTAATTTTAATGGACGTTCATTTGGAAAATTTTACTATCTATTTTATGTGAACAATTGTCATATGTGTTTGTGTTTCGTACATTTAAAGGATCAACGTTATTTAAATTCCGTATATCTTCATTTGACATCAGGTTGGTACGTATTTAGTCTCTTCTCTAGTCTATAATCTAAACTGAAGGCCGCGAAGAAACACATGTCATGATGACACGTGCTGCACAATCCCACACATTTCAACGAACAAAAAAGTTACTATTGAATAGACTTTATCAGCTGTTTATAGTCATCTATATGCATTTCATCCCCTACTGTCAGTCATGATAACACTGGCATTAACAGCGGAAACCGTGTATTCGCGAATTCTGTCTTTTGCCTGGACGATTCCATACAACATTGTATATTAGGGGTTTACATTATGGACGATTCCATATAACATTGTAGTTCAGGGGTTGTTTACATGTTTAGTTGTATCTGGTATCTTATGAAAACGATGTACATTATTTCTACATATTTGTATATGTTGAAGGAAACAGCTCAATTTCATGATAATTTGGTATACAGAAACATGACATAAGTTTTTTGTACAATTTTGGTTTGTATAAATGACCTACATTACAGCCCTGAAATTATTGGTGCATTTAATTAGGGGGGATAGGAGGGGTTTACTCTGTAACGGATTTACTGTACGCATGTAAATACTGGTGGAGGATATTCAGTGTATTTTTATACACCGTACTCAGCTGGGTTTGCCTTGATTGGAAGAATATATTTACAGACAGCTACAAATGTATTGTATAGATGAAGCAGCTATATTTAGACTTGGCATTTTAATACCTGGGAATTCCCAAAATACAATGCTGACATGGAATTTACCATCAATTTGGAATAAGCATGATATAGTCATACTGTCATACACATCAATATTTCTTTATTTTAACCAATATTTATTTATAAATGCAGTAGCAAATCCAGGAATTTCCATAAGTGGGGGCCCACTGACTGACATAAGAGGGGGCCCGCTCCAGTCACGCTTCAGTGATTCCCTATATAAGCAACCAAATTTTTTCCCAAAAAGGGAGGGCCCCCCCTTAATCCGCCTCTGAAATGCAAAGAGTATGAAATGTATAGTTTAGCAATGATTGTGTATATCCCTCCTGTAAATGTGCTTTAAATTTTGATGTATCTATTTGGTATTATTCATTTATTTAAAAACATGATTTTATCATATTTTACAGAAAATTTCACTAAACAATTCAAAATTTGGTGACTATGTGGAACGCATCTATCCAATCGAACTAGAGATAAAGGATACTACAGATACAGTTAAGTCGGCTTCATATCTTGACTTACATCTAGAAATTGACAATGAGGGTCGGTTGAAAACAAAACTTTACGACAAAAGAGATGATTTCAGCTTTCCAATTGTGAACTTTCCATTTCTAAGTAGCAACATTCCAGCAGCACCTGCATACGGGGTATATATCTCCCAATTGATACGATATTCCCGTGCTTGCATTTCCTATCATGATTTTCTTGATAGAGGTTTGCTGCTCACAAGGAAGCTATTAAACCAAGAGTTCCAAATGGTGAAGTTGAAATCATCCCTTCGTAAATTTTACGGACGCCATCACGAGTTGGTTGACCGTTATGGAATAACCGTTTCACAAATGATATCGGATATGTTCCTTACGTCGTAACTACAATCCCCTTCCCTTTCATGAATATGACCTACCGAATTAGACTATTTACCGGATTTGTAATCACTTAAGCAACACGACGGGTGCCACATGTGGAGCAGGATCTGCTTACCCTTCCGGAGCACCTGAGATCACCCCTAGTATATTAGACAAAAAATTGACAAAACTGTACCTGTTATAATCTCAGCTGCTAGTGCCATCTTTTTTTTCTTTTGAGATATGATATTTTCGCACAACAAAATGTCTCACCAATCCGACTACACTTTTTTCGTCACTTGTCAGAATTCAGGTTAATGATTGGTTAGAAGATCAGATATTTTCGCATTCAGTGGAACATACATATTTAATTCTTAATAATCGATAAAAAGATTTCCGCAAAAAATTGAGATACGAGGTTTTTGCATAACAGCGACGATATATCTATCATAAATATTATTGATTAATATTATTCTTATTTTTGGCTTAAAAAAGTTTCATATGTTGAAAGATTCTCACCATAAAGACTTGAAATGCGTTAGACAGTCCATGTACAGAGAGAGAAGAAAACTTATTGCTTTCCTGAATATTTAATACAAGATATGCCAAAAGGGGAGAAAATAGAAGCTATTGCTGATAATGTTTTAGCCACATATGTTGATGACACAGTGCTTTGTTCCCACCATCCGTATGGGCTGAAACTCTATAGACTATCTACCGTGAGACGTACCAGCAATGAAGAAGAAGAAGCATTCCACGGAAATTATTATAAACTATTTTATGCATTTCATCCTTCAATGTTGTTTTTTGGGTATTTTTTTTTTACAATGAAGAGAAGTTGCAAGCAAATACATGTCATTACATTGCGAACTTACCCATGCAGCAACATTTCCGTGTAAACTACTGGTTCCAAGTCCGAATAAAGGAGGGGAAAAGTCATATATCTTCTAATTTGCGCAATCGTATGTTTTATTTATGGCGCAAATGATACCATCGGTAATTTTAAAACTGGTGGCGCAAACGTAGCATTGTAGATAAAAAGTTGTGGCGCAAAAGGAAGCAAATTTTTCGCAAATGTTTCTTTCCCGTAGAACGGAAGTCCATAATCGGATTGCCAAAATATAATTGTGTGGGAAAGTTTTTGCTGACTGATTTTTAACGTTTACTGTGTACCGTCTTTTTTATATAAAATTTGGTACATATATCTTCATGCACAATGAAACTGCAATACGAGTATTTGTGCAGTTACTGAAAGTTTGTTCAAAACCTATTACAATTAAAAAATAAATATTGTTCTCCAAGATAGAAGTATCAAACCGACGAATTTAGTAATAAACAGTCCGAGAAACGCCATGACCATGTATCTTATATTATCAGAGACATATATGTCTCTGCTTGTATACATTCAAGTTACAACCAAAGTTATCAAAACAACTTGAAAAGCCATTTACTAAATAATAACCACATAACATAATTTATGCAAAATAAATGCAATGTTCAGTAGTATGTATAGCTGTTCGAAGTCATAAATCGATTGAGAAAAAATATATCCGGGTGACAAACTAAAACCGAGGGAAACATATCAATTATAAGAGGAAAACAATGAAACAACAGAAACACTGAAAGTAAACAAAATACAATGCAAAACACACGAGCAAAAACGAAGTATAAGATATTACCTGCCATTTTCCTGACTAGTAAAACCTCGCGCTTTTATGGCAATGCTAAACATAACAATAATATGACAACTTTGAATGAGGGGGGCAATAGGGGTCTGTTAACATGTTAACAACACCTCGATGGTTTCGGGAAAAACTATAACAACAAATGCAAAGTAGGTTGAAGACAGTCAACAGTTTAAATCAGTTTAAATTTATCTCAAATTACAGTTAACAAACACCTTGAACAGGGCCAAAACAGGTTAACATGAAAATATATTGCCCCCTTCCTTTCGGTCTTTCATGACAGGACTACATATTACAATAGTACATTTCGACAGCAATCAGCAAATAGCTTTTTGTCACTGTTGTACATTATCTTCACAGTTAACAGGAGGGAAAACAATATTCAAAACAACTGACAGTACTGTGGACTATATTTCCCTGGTATACATTACGAATTAAGAATAACCATAACCCTTAAAATAAATCCCAACCATCTACTTAATGGTATTGAACATTGTGGTACAATTTCAGAACAATTGAAATATTAATACACAACTTATTGTCCTGAAACTAGATAAATGCTTGTTTTGGGCCCCTTATTTCTAAACCGTTGGGATCATAACCCTCTAAAATCAATCACAACCTTCTTTTTGTGGTTATGAACATTGTGTTATAATTTTATTGATTTCTATTAACTGATACTTAAGTTATTATCTGTAAACCATCCATCTTTGGAAGACGTTGACGACAATCATTACAACAACATGATATCGATACCAATATACGACCAAAAAATAACCTAACGATGGGTTGTCCAATTCATCTTGACCTCATAAACAATTTTAACCCATGTCAGATAGGAAGGAGATAACAAGTACAAAGTACCTCATTATCTGACTTTAACCCATATCTAAAGGACTTTTCCTAAACTTTTAAGTATCTTTTGACATTGTATAAACAATTTTTATGCCCCATTAATGAGCATTAGGGTTTCTGGTCTGTGCGTCTGTTTGTCCATTTGTTAGTTGGTTCATACATCCATCTGTCCCACTACAGGTAAAAGTTTTTGGGCAAGGTAGTTTTTAATGAAGTCGAAATTCTTTCACTTGAAACTTAGTACACATGTTCCCTATGATATGATTTTTCCATTTTTTTTTATGCCAAATTAGAAGTTTGACCCCAGTTCTATAGTCCACTGAACATAGAAAATTATAGTGCAATTAGGGCATCCTTGTATTACATGTATGGACACATTCTTGTTAAATATTTGAATGCTTTCCAATGGCAGAATGGATTTTAACTATTCTTATTTGATTACTGGTATTGAAGGATATGATTCAGCTGATTTGAACATAAATTTAACCCTCTTGCTGCCAACCGTTTTTCAAGGTTGCATTTTATATTCCAGAAAACACGACAGCTAGACGTCCGTGATGTAACATGCCGGTACCTGTAAGAATAAAGCAGGCAGTGACACATGATGGATTTAAGATTTGGCTCATTCTCAGTTTTTTGGAATGTTATGATTTATATCATTCACATTTATTTTTTTTTGGGCCATTATCCATCTTGTTGCCATGATAACAATTAGGCACTTGGTTACAATGTAAATTCCAGAGGCGGATTTAGAAGGGGGCAGGGGGCCCGGGCCCCCAACTTTTGGGAAAAAATTTGGTTGCTTATATAGGGAATCACTGAAGCGTGACTGAAGCGGGCCCCCTCTTAGGTCAGATGAAAATTTCTTGATCCGCCACTGAATTCTGCTTATTTTAGGGTTAAACTAGTATGATGTCATCACTTTATTCTGATAGTATATCTTTTTAGGCTTAAATAATTAGAACATATTATTGGATATAATTTATTGTTTGAAAACTGATATGATAAAAACATTTATGAAAAAAAGCTCTGTTGCCATGGTAATCAACAAGAAATCACTGACTTCTCTAAATTCTCCATATTTAAAAAAAAATCAATATATTTTGTATTTTTTTGTACATCCCCCAGTACTTAAGTTAATTTTTAATGCATTTACCAGGAAAGAAATGCCATTCCCTGTGTCAGGTATTTAAAAAGCATTATAAAAAAATGGTTTCTATGGCAACAGTGCTGTTTTCATCCAAAAATACAAATAAACAATTTAAGTGAAGTCCATAATTTGTTTTAAATATTTGAAAAAAATCCACAACTTTACAACAATGAATAGTGACATGTATAGAAGAATAATTTGCAAATGTATCAGTTAGTTCATGCTGTATATGGTTCCATATTGGACAAGGTTGTCACAGAGTAGCAATGTGAACATACATTCAGGAACTTGTAAAAGCCAATTTTACAACTTTTGAAAATTTCAATGGAAATAGTTCTCTTAGTTTTCTCTAATCGAACCTTAATTCTATAAAAGTTGGTCTTAATACTTTTTTAAAATGCTTGTATAGACTCTGTCTGTCTGTCAACAATTAACAATTTGACATATTATAATTAACATATATGCATTTGTCAAATTTAAAGTCATTTGAAGGGCAATAACTCTAAAATAAAACCTGACAGACCCAAAGTTTCACTTCTAAGTCTATATATAAAAATACAATATTTATGCTTATATATGAACTAAAATCAATTGACAAATTTATAGAAAGGTAAAATAACTTTCAAGAAATGCAGACACATAAAATGTAACAAGATGACAAACAGACCAATCGTTTGGAGAGAGCAGAAAAAAAATGCCTACTACCATTGTAAGGTATGGCAACACACAATGTTTTTCCTACAATTAACAAAAATAGACTAATATTTGCTTGGATTATTCAAAAATAAAAAAAATCAACTGATGGAATTGAAGATGAGTTCAGTTTCATCATTCAATGTAAAGCCTTAGAACTTAATAGAAATGTACTCTTTTGTAATTTAAGTGATATAGTTCTATCTTTTGTTAATATGTGTTAACAAGATAAGTTTAGTTTCATTTTGAAAAGTAATGATACAGACATTAGTACTGTAAGTGTAACTGGAATAAGCGATATGTATGATTTGAACATTCATTTAAAGCAAACATAATGTTGTTAAGAACTTTTATAGTATTAAAGCTGATTGTAATAGCTTGAATTAATAATATTGTATGAATAACACCTCCATGCAATATAAATATAAAATATGTATCTCTTATCATTGAGAAAATATGTTTGATTGTTTTTTGTTTGTTTGTGTATTTATTTTTGTATTTGTATTTTGTAAATGTCGGCTTGTATGATTTCTGTATAGGAATTTACCATCAATAAAACTATTTGATTTGATTTGATTTGACTGATGTTGGGTTAAATATTCTGATTTAAGCTAATCAAAATCAAACTGTTCACATTGCTATGGAAGTTGACAAAAAATTTAGACTAAATTTTCAATTTTGACTTTTAAAAGTTTTGTTTCAAGAAATCCAGGCCTAATGACATACTCAATTATTAATTATTTGGTTAGATCATATTGGATCATAACGACAGTAACAGGAGATCTTACTCTATACCATAAATACATGTATTTGTGATCTGCCATCAGAAATAAGCCTCTTTGCCTTCTATTAAAATCATACCAGTGGAATTTCTATTGTGAGCATATGAAACACAAGAACAAGAATAGACTATTTTTAACTAACAAGTCAAAAATTCAATTCACCATACAATAAACATTTAACCATGTGCAGTTCAGCAGTACTATTACAAATACTTTCACCCTTTCATTTCAAGGTCAACAACTCCTTCATAAATCATCATTAATAACTCAAAAAATTATTCCAATTCTTATAATTAGGACAGTGGAAAGACCTATTGTTTTTCTTCTGATTATTTTTTTTTTTTCTTCCGCCTAATTTTGTTCTTGCGATAAACATTTGTTTCGCAATATGTCGCTTAGATATTTTGTATATGATATCGAAGAGTTTATGCGCTTTTGAAATTTACCCTGCGTAAACGAATACTTTTCTTTGTAGGAGTTATCTCCCCAAACACTGTTTTCCTTGTTATGGCATCTCCTTCGCAACCGTTAAAGATTATTACAAATTTATTTTACAAAATTGCTCGTTATATCCTTCGCATGATTTGTCCTATTTTGACCGAGGCGATATGACCGCTCCATATGAGAGTTATTTCCCCTTATGCATCTGATATAAGTGATATGAATTTCTATCTTATAAACCATAAGTGATAGAGACCTAGGATCTTTTGATTTGAGGTCCTTGGTCCCAAAAAATGAAAATTAGGTCAAGGTCAAAGGTCAAGGTCATATTCTAATATTTGAAATTGGCTTATTTTCACTTATATCCAAAGACTGTATAAGATATCAACGAATTATTTTTACTAAATTGTTAGTTGCGACATGTCGTAAGATGTAAATTTTGATTGCAAGCATATGTTGAATGTAAAAGGGAGTTTTCTCCCCTCATGTATTTAAAAATACGCGTTTGGTGATATAACTCATTAACTAAATATAATTAAGACCTATGGTCTTTTGATTTGAGGTCCTTGGTTTATGACCTTGAAATTGATCTCAAGGTCATATCTTAATTTGACGTTCTAGATTTTGACCTTTGCTTTTATTCTATATGTATACATGATAAAGATATACAACTTTTAGAAAAAGGTATCAAACCATTTAACCTTGAAAAAAACAACCGGAAGTGACTTTTTGTAAACCGGAAGTAGCTATTTTTTGTACTTTATTAATATAAAAGTATATTGAACCAGATATTTTTGGAATCAGTGTCAAGTAAATATTCAAATATAATCGGAAGTAACATTTTTCAAACCGGAAGTAACAAATTATCTCCCTTATTTAAAAAAAAATGTATGGAAACAATATATTTTTGGAATCAGCTTACTAGAAGCTATCATTTGACGATTGAAATGACATTTTAAACTTAGTTTCACAACTTTTCATATCAAAATACATTGTTTTGATGGAAAGACCTTCAATTGTTCTCTGAACAATTGGTTTTTAATTACTTCTTGTATTTGTTGGACTATTTTTATATTAATAATGCCAACATATGAAATCGATAGTTTTTGAAAGTTTAGGTCAAATTATGACAATTTGTCTATTGGACTGAATAGAGTATTAAACAATCACATGAATACAGCCATGTTCTTCAATACACAAACAGCTTGAACAAATTGTATAAAAAAATCGTCTACTTCACTACAAGTATTATAAATTCGAATTAAATCTAATAAAGTTATCAAGGAGAGAATTTAAACACTTTTTAATCTGTGATTATTTGATGAAAGGAATTAAAAGTTTAAGGTTAAAATCAAAATCATCTGATGTACAAGTATACAATGTATAGTCTGTCATTCATAAAAATCCAATGTATCCAGTTCTTGGTTCATATCCTGTGCATCTAAAGTTGTCATAATGGCCTTTAAATCATCAATATCATCTGATGTACAAGTATACAATGTATAGTCTGTCACTCATAAAAATCCAATGTTTCCAGTTCTTGGCTTACATCCTGTGCATCTTAAGGTATAAAGCCATCATCTTTCTTAGAAGAAAAACATGATGTTAGTGCCAGTCTAGAAAAAAGGCTATAATTTGGGTCACTTGTAGCCAATAACTATAAAGATCTGTCAAATCCTCTATTTCAATCTTCAGTGACAGCAGATTGCATACCGTGTACAATGTCAAGGGCTCCAACTGTACGCCCAGTTAACTGACCCTGATTAAACTTGTAAGTTAAATTATCCCCAACATTCTTTAAAAATCATGTGTTCCGTCTTTCCTTAAACAAATATTGACTTCATGATGTTGTTGCATTGGTCAGTCCATATTCTTTTAACAGACTCGTAAGTGTTTTCACATTTCAGGCGATAATTTTGTTTTCCAATGAATACTTGTTGCTCCGGTAAAGAAAAATTATTTGAATGCAATATTACATCCTGGCTCTCTGCAAAAGAAGTGTTTTGAGCTACCTGTTGTAATTTAGCATTTTCAACTTTGTCCTTTTGTAGTTTGATGTTTCCTTCAACATTCTTTGGTGAGCAAAAACTGTCAATCTCAACTACTTCAAATTGTTCTTGCTTGCAAACATTAGGATACTAACGATCAAGTTCATCATTCCAATAAAAGTGTCCACTGCCAATATTGTAGGCTTTCCAAACTTTAATTCTATCCGGAAGAAATTCTAAGTCATCAAAATTTGCAATGCCGTTCCACCTCTAACATGTAAATTTTAGATTTTCATTTTTACTAGCAAATTCCGAACTCTGTACACTTGAAACACCATTTTGGTAGGCAGTGGCAGTTTTCATGTCTTTTGCTATGTTGATGTAGTTTTCCATTCAAGACATATACTTCCATTTTGCCTCTCATATGGGCAATCTTTGCATCGCAATAACTTTTTCCAGATTCGGTTCACTATAATTATATTGCCTTATGATGATGTCTATAAAATAGAGGTATAGTATAATAAGGAATTTTAAATGAAAATACTTGACGCAACTTAAAACAAAATGTTCAATCAGTCTATATAAATTGTGAATATATAGATATAGGAAGATGTGGTGTGAGTGCCAATGAGACAACTCTCCATCCAAATAACAATTTAAAAATTAAACCATTATAGGTTAAAGTACGGCCTTCAACACGGAGCCTTGGCTCACACCGAACAACAAGCTATAAAGGGCCCCAAAATTACTAGTGTAAAACCATTCAAACGGGAAAACCAACGGTCTAATCTATATAAACAAAACGAGAAACGAGAAACACGTATATATTACATAAACAAACGACAACTACTGTACATCAGATTCCTGACTTAGGACAGGTGCAAACATTTGCAGCGGGATTAAACGTTTTAATGGGCCCAAACCTTCTCCCTTTTTCTAAAACAATAGCATAACATCACAACATATAAAAACATACGATAAAATATCAATTAGCAGACTTAACTCAATCAAAAAACGTATGATTACACAAAGAACGAATAAATTTGATCTGCGATATCTGAATACAAATGCACAGTTAATTAAATATTAGAGACAAACAGTCATGACCAAAAGGCTATCAAACAAATTCAAACACACTGAGAAATATTTAACCAATCAATGTTCACTTTAGAAAAAAACCGGTTTTTTATAATCTTGAAGTTTATACAAATGTTGTAAGAATAAGTGAAAAATTGAAGATATTACAAATAATCAAAGCTGGTATACAGCCAAGATCCATATAAATAAAAAATGACAAAAAAGCATTATAAACAGTATCAACAGGTCGAATTAACAAGAAAATACGATTTGAGAGTACTCGCAGTTACTGACAGCTAGTTAAAAGCCAAAACCAATTAATAGTAAAAAATCATGCATCAGAGACTAAAATCGACTAAAACACATCACAGGGATTTAGTATTTTAACGTCATTAATAGTCAAAGAAGACATGACTTGTGCAATGCCAAAAATAAATGTATCGACAGGTAGTAGTATAGTGAAGAGCGACTTCTATAGAAATAAAAGTTAACGTGGCTGTGTCCCCTATACATCTCGCCTCAAAAGATAATGAAATTTAGTTATGTTTTAATTTGCTAATGACAAAATCAATATTAGTGCCAATGTGAACTATATTCAGAGATCTAATTACAATATTGGTACGATAACCCTTACTTATAAGTTTGTTTAAAGGTTCGATGAGTTTACAAGGATCACATAGTGATTTCCTCGCTTTAAGTACAATATTACCATAAAATTTAGGATGAGAAATACCATTTTTAATAAGCTTTCTACAGGTATAGCCAAATTTACTAATCAAATCTTTGTATCTATGAAAGAATTAAGTAAAAGTTTTAAGTAATTTATGGTATCGAAATCCCTGACACAACAATTTACCAGTGATGCATTGATTATGTATGTTTGTATATCCCTTGCTCAATTATTCTATATTAAATGTAAATGTAAAAAAAAAAAACTAGATAGAGCCTTATGTCGCCTGTGTTTCATTATGTTGTAAACAGAAAGTGCGGTCATGAAAATGATATACACTCTATAGTACCATAAGATAAACTGCAAGTTGTTGTTGAGAAAACAGAGAAGAAAATTTCTGATAATGCATCACATAATAAATATCATAGTATATATGTAACATGAAGTTTTATAGTAAATTTTATGAAGGTACATTTTTTAGTTTTTAAAAAAATATTGTGACAAAAGTTTGTTGCTGTTGTTGTGTGATAATTTATTCATTCCAAGATTAGCCATTAGCCTTTTCTTCACTGATCATGCTGTTTCATGGTTTCAGAGATATATTTGCAAAAAAGGCAGAAATATCTATAAAAATTGATACAAAATTATAATTTTACTGCTTCCATTCCACAGAATGTATTTATTCTTGATATTTTATCTGTCTTTAGAGTATAGCAACACTCTTAAGATGTTTTCATATCTTTTATCAAGCTACAATCTAATATCCAGTTGACCATTTAATACATTTTTCAGCATGTCAAGGTAAAGAAAGTCCAAAAGAAAAAAAAAAATTAAGCATATATTCTTCTTTTTGTTGTTTAAAATTTCTTTAAACAATGTAGATGCTGAACAAATATAATTTACAGATATAAACAATACCAAATATTCACATTATTTTTTCACAAAGTCACAAAGCAAGTTCTTCAATGAAAAATGTCATAAAAAATAAAATACCCATAACACTTCAGTTTTGTACATTTCATAAGCGGATGATTACATATATAGCCAAATACAAGCTTATAACCCCATCAAAATATCATATTTTACATGATTTTTAAGAAGATCAACCTAAAACTGACAGAAAAAAAGACTCAATTTTGCAGAGTTATCTCCCATTCCAATGTTAATTTCAATAAGAAATTAAAAATGCAAAATTTGAGTTTTCCTGAAATAAGATTTAATGGGACTTTTTATGTGTATATTTGGGACTTAAAGCTATAGATTAGAACTTAAACATTTTCTATTGCAATTAGTTTGAGGTTCAAACTTAAACTTTAAATTTGACTGGAATATTAATGTTTTGATTCTTAATAATTGTTTCACATTTGGTGATGTTGGGGAAGGTTATAGTTTACAGTATAGGTTTTACTCATGGTTAAAGGCCATATGGTGATCTTTAGTTTGCTTACATTCATGACATTTGTTCTCTGGTTGATAAATGTCTTATTGGAAATCATAACACATCTCTTTATTCTTATACATGGAGACAATTTAAAATAACGAAAAGAATAAGATTTCCTATTTTTTTTACATCCCTTCGAGAGTTTACTTACAATTATAACGAAAGAAAACATTAAAACGTAAGATATACATCTATAAAAACTGAGACATTAACATTCTCTAGGATGAATAGTTCATAAATCTTTGTTTTTATTCTTACCATAAAAGTCTTGTCCAATGGTCACTCTCAGCTCAATCCTTATGGACAAGCTGTGATGCTTAACCTGAAATGTAAAATGATCAGTTATTCAAAATGGTTTGAAAGGACCATTGTTGATATAATCTGGGACTAATAGATACATGTATAAGTTCCAATCATACTATATGTATATTAAATAGTCTACAAATGTTTAATAGATGTTGAGACCATATGGTTGACAGCAACCCAACACACTTTGAAGTAATTACGTACATCAGACATATTATTGTACTGATTGATGAAAGAGGAGATTTCTAATTAAACTCTTATATACATTCAGACCACATGAAATATTTTTGTAATACTATCTTATTTTTTCATCAAAACAGAAAATACATAGACCATCATACTGGTACCTACCTATGTATATTGATTAAATCTATAAGACCACCAAGTCTTATTTCCACACCATGAAAATCACCATAGAACCTGAAAAGAAAATTGACATTATTTATTTACAAATCCATAATCTAAAATTTATTAAGTTTTGTTCTGAATTCTAAGTACATTCACATAACGGTTAACAGACATACCTCTTTTGTAAAATTAACATAAGAGATGGAATACAAAAAATAATTCACAGGTTTATAATTTGAATTTTAACTGCACAAAATCATCTACAGATTTTACTGAGTTATCTCCCATTGAAAGAAAGAATCTTGCTGTTAATTGTACTTGACTCCCCTTGAAGTTGTATTACTATTTATAGATGGTGGCAAAGGGGTGTAATGAACATGGAAACACTTCAAATTAAAAAAACAAAAACATTGCACTTAAAAATGAAACTAGTAAAGGTTTACTTAAACCAATGTGGGACCATGATGAGAAATTAAGAGTATAGACAAAAAATTCGGAAAATATAAAAGACAGAAAATGTTGCATGGGCTACTAAAGGATGTCTGCACTTGACTAACAGTTTAAATGAAATTTAAATATCTTGTTACTCTGCAATCTAACTATCACAAGACATTGAAAAAAAGGGAAATTTTAGAAAATTATCAATCTGAAATACTAATTTCAAATGATAATCACTTTTATGATGTAAAATTAGAAACATAACTGAATGTACTTTTTCGCAAAACCAAATTTCACCTTGAAAAGAGGCGCTGGTTTAAAATGTTCAAAATAATTTTAAAAAATCTATCCACAATAAATGACAGTCTATTGATTTGTAAAAAGTAAACTATATATTATACAACCTTATAAACCATCCAAAATCGATACAACTAACAACATCAGTCTACAGTGGTCAGCCTTTTAATAAATAAACATCTTAAAACTACATGTTTTTTTTATAAATTTTCTTTTTGCTTTAAAGTGGATTATTTATTATAATAAGAGCAGCAATAAAAAAATTAAAGTGTTTAAATCTTTGTTGTATTCCAGGTATATAAGACATTTCCTCTCTCTTTTTTCTATGTTTTTGCTATTCCAATTAACAGGGATGTCAGTAAGAAACAATTAGGTAAAATAATCTACTGTGGATTCATTTATTTTCTGTGGGAACCAATTTTCATGGATTAAGGGAAACTTACATATTCATGGATACTTCATTTGTGGTTTTGCTTAAGTCTACTTTCAACCCTTTATAAAAAATTTCAGCCGTTGAATATCTAATTTCACATTTCACCTATACCAACGAAATCCCCTAAAATTGGTATCCAATGGATGACAATGACTCCATAGTACTTCAAGGGGGTAATGGGGTCATCTTTACACTTCCTAATCATCTTATCATTTGTTTGGCATAATTATTTTTCCATGTGGACTGCTTCCAAAAGATAAAACCAGACGATTTCCAGATATACTTCAGCATGATATCTGTCTCTTTCTACAGGTTGCACTTTGTAAATACAACTGTTTCTCTAACCACACCTCTTTTGGGGAGATCTAAAATATACATAGGATATAAAATTTTGTTAACATACTGGCTCTCAGTTATGCTCTCTGTGTTCCATCTCACAGAGACATAACTTGGGAAAGTTACTGTAAATTCAGATATTATTGTGAGGTTTTTATAATTGCGAATAATGCGACTGAGTTGTAAACGCAATAATTAAAACTCGCATTTTGTAATATTTTAACTGAATTAAGCACGACTTTTCTCAAATTCGTAAAAATTAAAATCGCATTCAAGTGTAAGATGACAAAATCGCAATAATAAATGCACACACTAATTTCTGAATTTACAGTACCAGGTTATTTACATGTGCATATTGTTTATATTGAAATCTATGGTAACCTGACAGTCAAGGTAGGGGTAGTTAAGAAAATTGGTGTTAGTTTAAACTCTGAGAAGTTCAGGGCATAAAAACGTTGAAAATATGCCGCACAGCCCTATATTTTGACCTTTTGAAAAAAATAGTAATGCATATGAACATTCATTTTATAGATATCATTTTTTTGCCTGCCTCCAAGAGTCTGTGATGGAGGCCATCTATACATAGATGAATGTTGGAGGTAGCCAAGTAATTATAAGGAAACACAACATTCAGCAAAAGCATCTACCATAATCTTACTTACATTACCTATATTTCTTCAAGTCTTTCACTTTCTGCTGGTTCTTCTACTCTCCTTGGTATAAGTTGAAGTAAAATAAAGTCATTATTATTCAGATTTATCTACACAAATCACAAAATTTGTGATTATCATTCCAAAAAATATTTAAAAATATAGATTATAGCTATTTTAATTCTGGATGAATAAACAAAATTAAGATAAGTAGTCTTTGAGAAAAGATTAAAGATAAAAAAATGTTTTTTTCAGCACTTAAAAAATTCAAAGTTGTTCAGCACTTTAAAAAAAATTCAAAGTATAAACAAATAGGAAATGGGCAAATGACAGAACTTAAATATGCTAACAAGAAAAAAACTAGTCACGATTATGCTGTAGACCAAATTATAAAGTCATTCTGTTCAGTATCTTAAAGCCAGTAAAATTATTGGTAATTGACATATTTTACAACATTTTGACAATGATTGGTATTTTTTCAGTTGCTCTGGTATTTTATTGATAAGGAAATAAATGCCAACGAATTGCCAGTGGATGATTCACTTGGGTCATCAGAATTGGATAAAATTTCACATGAAGATGTCATGTCCCAAGTTAAAGCAAATTAGTCTTGAAAAATTAAATGTAAAACCAATACACCCATTTTTGGGCCCTCATTTTGGATGATTTGAAACAAATATAACTTAAAGTTAAAATATTTATTAAATTTAGATTTGAATGATGGTAGGATAATTCGGTGGAAGCTGGTTTAATATAGAAAGCAATTCAAAAAGGGGAGATAATTCAGGTGATTTCTTTTTTTACCTTTTTTTATCAGTGGGTAAAAAATGGTAAAACCAAAAAAAAAAAAGAAAAAAGAAGGAAACACTGAGAGGGATTTAAATACTTGAGTTACTCCTGAGATAAAGTTCTATATTTTCTTACTTTTGAGAGAAAATCATTTTTGTGTAAATATTTTCAAATTTCCTGTAAGCCAACTAGAATTACTGACTTTTTTTTGGCTATTAAGTTTTTTTCCTTAAATATACTATATATGTCTTATGTGAACTCTTTGTTATTTGTTATCTATTTATAATTGGAATTCCTTTGTATTTTCTGAGATTTGTTATTACTATCTTTTAATGAATAACATTTGTTTAGATTCCATTTAGTGCTTATATATATGATTATGAACGCTAGATTAATAATTGACGAGGAAAGATAACACACATCCACCGAAAGCTTTATTATTGTGAAGCCCAGGTGGTCGTGTGGTCTAGCAGGACGGCTATAGTGCAGGCAATTTGGTGTCACAATATCTCAGTAGCACATACTTGCCAACCTCTGACAATAGGAATTTGGAAATCATGTCATGACATGACATGACATGTCAAAAAGCGTGTGAAGACATGTGAGGTAGATGCGGACTGATGTAGATATGAATGTGGTAATGTTCATTATTTCACATTATACAAAAGTGTTATTATATTAAAAAGAACAATATATATTCTTCTGTAAACTTTTATTATATCCTACAGTAGTCTGTTATGTTGCTTTTAAAGCAACACCACTAGCCATATATAGGCACATATTGTCAATAACAGTATAAAAGATCTTACATAAATTTTTCTGGATCTTGATGATAGCTTCACCAGTCAGCATCTTTACAATTTTAATATGTGGTACAATTCTTTGCAATCCAATCTTATAGTGTCATCTTCATTATCACCTCCCTAAATGGCATACATAAAGCACCTCAATATATATTGTTTTGTTTCATCCTTTTGCAATTCTTTGTAACTACAAAATAAGAAACAAATAATAAATGTAACAAATTTAAAAAAGTCTATGGGGCATGGATGAAATCTTTAATTATGGATTCATGCATCTGCCTTTCAATTTTCCAAAAAAAAAGGGGGTCCTAGTTTCTATTTTTTCAATGTCTGCCTTTTTATTCTAAACTTCATACAGCCTCACTAAAAACTATTTGGTTGTTCCATAAGCCATGAAGATTACTCATATATATATATATATATATATATATATATACTAATAGTTCTTTCAATTTTCCATGTACATGTAATGTTTTTGAATTCAGGCAACACAAAGATCTTTATATGTCTTAATTCATTGTGATGCATTTTTAAGAGTTAGTAGTCTTCATAATCACAGATCAATATAATACGATCTATAAGTATGATTTAATTTAGTAAAGGATGGGCTTAAGCCTTGTCATAGAGATACTTGTAACACTAAAATTAATTTGTAAAAATACCTCTTTGAAATATTACACAGGCTTTTTGATAAACCCTTCTTCACATGGTTCTGGTCATCTTTTTTCTGTATGTTTTGAAACTCAACCTCCAAGTCTGGCTGATGTTGCTGCATCAATTATCAGCATGTATGACTGAAATGAAGATTGAAGTTTCCTGTAAAAATCACAAAATAATCACCTTTCTAATTTGAACTCAATTTGAAAAAAGAGTTATTTCCCTTTATATGATATTTTCAATGCTTTTTGGGAACTCATTTAATGAAATTGTATTTCAAAATTCTTTTTTTTTTTAATATGAAACATACCATTAATTTCACATACATCATCTTTAAATCCGTGGGCCATCATGTTAATGGAAATTTTAATGAAATGTTAACAGATATAATATTACAGATATTAATATGACGAACAGATACTGATAATAAAGAGCCTGTAGTTCAGTGGTTATTCGTTTATATCTGTCATTTTTCTTCATAAATTGTTTTATTATTAATTATGTCTTCGGTGTTTTTATTTGAATTGTTTGGTATTTTTCATGTTGGATATAAGTTTTTCTCATTGTTGAAGGTTTTATAGTTGTGTAGCTATAATTGCCTACTTCCAATTCATGTGAGCTCTGGTGGACAGTTGACTGTCAATTATGTACAATGTAACACATCTTACTTCTATAATGTATACACAATGATGGCAAAAGTTCACCTTTTTGCTATACATGTAATTGAACCAGGTAAGTTAAAGAGAGCTAGCCTAGGGAATGAATAAAAATAAGTATGGGGAGATATTTCTTTAACTAAAACTTCTTTATATATCAATCTAAATTGTAAAATTAATTCTTTGTCCAATTAAGTTACTTTTATTAATAATTGATTCATCAAAATTTAACAAAATACAGTAATTAAATCATAAATGTCAGACCCTAAATTATATAATAATGTCTGAAAGAAAAATAAAGACTATGAATTAGTAAAATTGTTTAAATGACAGGGTAGGGCCTATGTAAAATAAACTATACTAAACTTTCAATTTTCTTTTTCTGTACGCTTTCTCTACAGCATCTGAAAGAAAACTAAAGAGTATGAATTAGTAAAATTGTTTAAATGACAGTGTAGGGGGCCTATGCAAAGTAAACTATACTCAACTTTCAATTTTCTTCTTCTGAACTCTTTCCCTACAGCATCTGAAAGAAAAATAAAGAGTATGAATTAGTAAAATTGTTTAAATGACAGGGTAGGGGCCTATGTAAAGTAAACTATACTCAACTTTCAATCTGCTTCTTCTGAACTCTTTCCCTACAGCATCTGAAAGAAAAATAAAGAGTATGAATTAGTAAAATTGTTTAAATGACAGGGTAGGGGCCTATGTTAAGTAAACTATACTCAACTTTCAATTTGCTTCTTCTGTACGCTTTCACTACAGCATCTGAAAGTAAAATAAAGAGTAAGAATTAGTAAAATAGTTTAAATGACAGGATAGGGGCCTATGTAAAGTAAACTATACTCAACTTTCAATTTGCTTCTTCTGTACGCTTTCCCTACAGCATCTGAAAGAAAAATAAAGAGTATGAATTAGTAAAATTGTTTAAATGACAGGGTAGGGGCCTATGTAAAGTAAACTATACTCAACTTTCAAATTGCTTCTTCTGTATGCTTTCCCTACAGCATCTGCAAAAAAAATAAAGAGTATGAATTAGTAAAATTGTTTAAATGACAGGGTAGGGGCCTATGTAAAGTAAACTATACTCAACTTTCAATTTGCTTCTTCTGTACGCTTTCTCTACAGCATCTGAAAGAAAAATAAAAAGTATGAATTAGTAAAATTGTTTAAATGACAGGGTATGGGGCCTATGTAAAGTAAACTATACTCAACTTTCAATTTTCTTCTTCTGTACGCTTTCCCTACAGCATCTGAAAGAAAAATAAAGAGTATGAATTAGTAAAATTGTTTAAATGACAGGGTAGGGGCCTATGTAAAGTAAACTATACTCAACTTTCAATTTGCTTCTTCTGTACGCTTTCCTACAGCTTCTGAAAAAAAAATAAAGAGTATGAATTAGTAAAATTGTTTAAATGACAGGGTAGGGGCCTATGTAAAGTAAACTATACTCAACTTTCAATTTGCTTCTTCTGTATGCTTTCCCTACAGCATCTGAAAGAAAAATAAAGAGTATGAATTAGTAAAATTGTTTAAATAACAGGGTAGGGGCCTATGTAAAGTAAACTATACTCAACTTTCAATTTGCTTCTTCTCTACGCTTTCCCTACAGCATCTGAAAGAAAAATAAAGAGTATGAATTAGTAAAATTGTTTAAATGACAGGGTAGGGGCCTATGTAAAGTAAACTATACTCAACTTTCAATTTGCTTCTTCTGTACGCTTTCCCTACAGCATCTGAAAGAAAAATAAAGAGTATGAATTAGTAAAATTGTTTAAATGACAGGGTAGGGGCCTATGTAAAGTAAACTATACTCAACTTTCAATTTTCTTCTTCTGTACGCTTTCCCTACAGCATCTGAAAGAAAAATAAAGAGTATGAATTAGTAAAATTGTTTAAATGACAGGGTAGGGGCCTATGTAAAGTAAACTATACTCAACTTTCAATTTTCTTCTTCTGTACGCTTTCCCTACAGCATCTGAAAGAAAAATAAAGAGTATGAATTAGTAAAATTGTTTAAATGACAGGGTAGGGGCCTATGTAAAGTAAACTATACTCAACTTTCAATTTGCTTCTTCTGTATGCTTTCCCTACAGCATCTGAAAGAAAAATAAAGAGTAGAATGATAGTAAATTGTTTAAATGACAGGGTAGGGGCCTATGTAAAGTAAACTATACTCAACTTTCAATTTGCTTCTTCTGTACGCTTTCCCTACAGCATCTGAAAAAAAATTAAAGAGTATGAATTAGTAAAATTGTTTAAATGACAGGGTAGGGGCCTATGTAAAGTAAACTATACTCAACTTTCAATTTGCTTCTTCTGTATGCTTTCCCTACAGCATCTGAAAGAAAAATAAAGAGTATGAATTAGTAAAATTGTTTAAATGACAGGGTAGGGGCCTATGTAAAGTAAACTATACTCAACTTTCAATTTGCTTCTTCTGTACGCTTTCCCTACAGCATCTGAAAGAAAAATAAAGAGTATGAATTAGTAAAATTGTTTAAATGACAGGGTAGGGGCCTATGTAAAGTAAACTATACTCAACTTTCAATTTTCTTCTCCTGTACGCCTTCTCTACAGCATCTGAAAGAAAAATAAAGAGTATAAATTAGTAAAATTGTTTATATGACAGGGTAGGGGCCTATGTAAAGTAAACTATACTCAACTTTCAATTTTCTTCTTCTGTACGCCTTCTCTACAGCATCTGAAAGAAAAATAAAGAGTATGAATTAGCAAAATTGTATAAATGACAGGGTAGGGGCCTATGTAAAGTAAACTATACTTAACTTTCAATTTGCTTCTTCTGTACGCTTTCCCTACAGCATCTGAAAGAAAAATAAAGAGTATGAATTAGTAAAATTGTTTAAATGACAGGGTAGGGGGCCTATGTAAAGTAAACTATACTCAACTTTCAATTTTCTTCTTCTGTACGCTTTCCCTACAGCATCTGAAAGAAAAATAAAGAGTATAAATTAGTAAAATTGTATAAATGACAGGGTAGGGGCCTATGTAAAGTAAACTATACTCAACTTTCAATTTGCTTCTTCTGTACGCTTTCCCTACAGCATCTGAAAGAAAAATAAAGAGTATGAATTAGTAAAATTGTTTAAATGACAGGGTAGGGGCCTATGTAAAGTAAACTATACTCAACTTTCAATTTTCTTCTTCTGTACGCTTTCCCTACAGCATCTGAAAGAAAAATAAAGAGTATGAATTAGTAAAATTGTTTAAATGACAGGGTAGGGGCCTATGTAAAGTAAACTATACTCAACTTTCAATTTGCTTCTTCTGTACGCTTTCCCTACAGCATCTGAAAAAAAATTAAAGAGTATGAATTAGTAAAATTGTTTAAATGACAGGGTAGGGGCCTATGTTAGGTAAAATATTCTCAACTTTCAATTTTCTTCTTCTTCACTTTCAGCTCTCTTGGCTATATGCATATCTCTACAGTGCCTAACAAGGTTTTGTGAGACAAAACTGACCTTAAAACAATCAAATTGAATTTTGATATCAAAATAGGCAGATAGAACATATATTTTGACTTTAAATAATGACTCTGACAATTTGGAAGATCAATTGTAATTATAACATTATTATGAGATTGAAAAATGTTTTCTTTCATTAGATAAACAATAATTTTATCTGGTGTAGTCATAAGTAAAATGTATTTTGGAATTTCTCTTAGCTTTCAATCTTAATGTAAACCAATTTGAAAACAGGACTTAAAATAAAAAATCTAAATTATTATATACCCGGTTAGATTGGCATATCAAAGAACCCAATAATCTAACTATTGATGAAATCAAACAAAGCTTAAATTCGGACACTTTGGACCTCAATGTGGACTAGAAAATAGGGCCCCAAAATAAAAGTCTAAATACATGGTTTGATTCAGCATATCAAAGACCCCCAATAATTCAATTTTTGTTAAATTCAAACAAAATTTAATTTTGGATCCTGATTTGGACCAACTTAAAAACTGGGCTCTGATCATCAAAAGTCTAAAAACATGTTTAAATTCAGCATATCAAAGAACCCAAAGAATTCATTTTTTTGTTAAAATCAAACTAAGTTAATATTGGATTCTTTAGACCCTAATGTAGACCAATTTGAAAACGGCACCAAAAATATAAATACACTGTTAGATATGGCATAAGAAACAACCTCAAATAATTCAGTTTTTGATAAGATCAGAAAGATCCATATACTTACATACCTGTTGAGACCATAACCCCTAAAATCAGTCCCAAACTTCCTTTCATGGTTTCATACCTTGTTGTTAAAAATTCATAGAGATCTGCATTCACTTAAACTAAAGTTATTGCTCCTAAACTAAATATCTTAGGATGATGCAGACAACAACAATGAAGGATGTATAAAAATAAACAAAAAACAAATATGCAACACATAAACAAACGACAAGCAATTAATTACAAGCTCCTAACTTAGGACAGGCACAAACATAGAGAATGTGGTGGGGTTCAACAAGTTAGCGGGATCCATACCATCCCCTTAATCTGGGACAGTGGTGTAACAATTATAAGAACCAACTATTAAAGCCAGAAAGGTTTAACTCATCAGATGGATAAAAATACAAATACTACAAATACAAGTGGACGTGGCTGGTTACTTGTCCATTCGAACAACAAAAAGACTCTAAGTAAAGATCTGAGAGTACTCGCAGTTACTGACAGCTATTTCAAAAGCAACTAACAACTTATAAAACATGATTGCACACACTGAAATGTCTCACCTTCTTTACTGATCATTTATATTATGTTGATAGTCCTAGATATAAAGCTTCACTATACAACTATCACATAAACTTAACATGATCCAAAAAAATGAGGTCAAGGTCAAATAAACCAATAAACAAATATTACCAATATTATTTCAACTGATCGGGCGGAGCTAACGTTTTAATTTGCATGTGGACAGTCTATTTGAAGATGTGTGGGATAAGGATGATTGCCGTTATAATTAATACTGATTTCTAATCACCAATCAGTGTCATCAAAGGAATTTACAAAAGAATGACTAGAAACTTCATTGATGAGTTTATCCTCAAACACCTATCTATAGATGGACTGGTTTATTATGAGCGAACCGGTTAAACTCCGCCCAGTCAAGTGAAATAAATCGAGTAATACATGTACACCTTACAATCATTCAATACACTATACAGTTGACCTATTGCTTATAGTTTCTAAGAAACTGACTTAACCATGAAAACAAAACACTGACCAACAAACTATAAAAATAAGGTCAACTGGTCAGATGACCCATGCCAGGCAGACCTGAACAGCTTACAGTTCTTCCATACATGATATAACAAATATAGTTGACCTTTTGCTTATAGATAAAGAAAAACAGACCAATTCACAAAAACTGCATGAGCAATGAACAGTAAAAATAAGGTCAAGGTCAAATAAAACCTAGGAGACTGACATGCACATCATAAAATATTTCCATACACCATATATATATATTTGACCCATTGCCTATAGTCATGATAGTGTTAGAAAAAAGACCAATTCTCAAAAACTTAATTTTGACCACTGAACCATGAAAACAAGGTCATGATCAGATGACACCTGCCAGTTGGACATGTACACCCTATAATCATTTCATACACCAAATATAGTAAACCTATTGCATACAGTATAAGAAAAACAGACAAAAAACACAAAAACTTAACTTTTACCACTGAAACATGAATATGAGGGCAAGGACAGTGGGACATATACACTTTACAATCATTCCATACACCAAATTACTAGACATATTGCTTCTAGTATCTGAGATATGGACTTGACCACTGAAACTAAACCTTGTTCACTGATCCATGAAATGAGATCAAGGTAAAGTGAAAACTTTCTGCTGGGCATGAGCCTTGATGAGGACCTTGCAAGTTTATCACATACCAGATATAATTATCCTTTTACTCATAAGAGAGAGATTAAAATAGCATTACAAAAAATTACAACTTTTTTTAAGTAGTCACTGAACTATGGAAATGAGGTCAAGGAAATCAACATTTGACAGATGGAAGCTCGTAAAATGAGGCGTCTATATATAAAGAATGAAGCATCCAGGTCTGCCACCTTCTAAAATATAAAGCTTTTAAGAAGTTAGCTGAAGCCGCTGACATAGCCACAGCTACAAAAGTCGCAGGCTCGACAAAAAATCCTGCATCTAACACTAAAATATCAATCAACATCTAATGGATTTAGTGTAAAAACGTTTATAATATAAACAGACACAGAAAAACATAACCTTGTGCAAAGCAGCAATGCCAAGATACAGGTATCGACAAATTGTAGATCCATCAATGTGTTACATAACAATAATATTATAATAATATTCAGTGAACTTATTACAGCGTTGAATAGGTAAAGTTTTAGTATATGTTTATTTAACATGTTTAGAGGATCGATAAGTTTACCAGGATCATTTCTAAATTTCCAGGCATCATGTAAACGACATTTCCGTAAAAATGAGGATGTGCTATCCCTTTTGAAATAAGTTTTCTACAAGTACAAACAATCTTCAAAACCAAATTTTTATATCTATGGAAGAATTTAGTATAGATTTTAAGTAATTTGTGGTAAAGCAATCCCTGGCTTAACAATTTACAATAATACATAGTTTGTTAAAATAAAAAATGTCACAACAGACACAGGCATAGCAAACTTGTAGTGACATATATAAGTGAGATTGGGCCAAAGAAACATCACAATCCCAAAATGGAAAATTAACAAAAGGAAATGAAAAATCCTCACTTATTTAGTAAATCTTAGTGTGGAGTTTCCTGTTTAAAACCGAAATATCTGAATTTTGGAAAGGAGTGTTATTACCGTTTAAAGGAGTAGGTCCAGTAAGACCCTTTTTTGGCCCCAAAATATAGCAGTTTTACAAAATTGTTAAAATGTAAACTTTTAGGTACTTATTGGACAGAAGAATGCTTCTGCTACATAAATACTGGGCTGTTTTTGACAATGCAATGCACATATATCAGGTACCAGCACCATTAGGTCATGCTAAATTACTGAAATCTTCACAATTCTTGCATTTAAGTTAAATTTTAGACGTTTTTTTAGAAAGTGGCTGCATTCGTGTTCATCCTTAATATTAAAGTGTAAGTTGTATTTTATGATAATACATAACATATATAAAGGTTGAGGCTGAACACGGATGCAGCCACTTTCATTTTTGACAAAAACCATCTGAAAAATGACATTTTTTTTTCATATTTCAGCTTAAATCGTTGCGGTTTTTATGATTAAATCAGTTAAAATCTTTAACATAAACTAATTGATTCAAATGACATAGGCACTTAAGTGTTTAAAAAGTGGTCAAAATCTTTCGTCAGATGAACCTGAAGTTTGATGCCAAAATCGGTCCTTACCGAACCTACTCCTTTGATTTATTTAAAGCAAGTTTCTTGCGTAAATTTCTGCAGTATATTGAGAAAATTCTTCATTATTTAACAAAAAAATATCATCAATGTAACGGTAAGTGTTGTTGATTTTATCAATTAAATGCATTTTAGATGGGTCTTTACCGAGTTTGGTTATAAACTGTGATTCATAACAGTACAAAAACAAGTCTGCTATAAAAGAGGCACAATAAGTGCCCAAAGAAATGCCTACAACCTGTCCATAAACTCTGTTGCTGAAACGTACATAAAAAATTAACAGCTTCAATCACCTCATCACACCTCCAGTAAGAATATCTAGCATATTTACCTTTCTCATGAATTAGAGAAGAAGGCTATAAATTAGGTGCAGCAAATTTTTTGCATTCAGATTTATCAAAAGACCATTTAGATGATTGATTCATGCATGTTCTGATTTAATCAATATATATAAAATTGAGAATGGAAATGGGGAATGTGTCAAAGAGACAACAACCCGACCAAATAAAAAAAAAACAGCAGAAGGTCACCAACAGGTCTTCAATGTTGCGAGAAATTCCCGCACCCGGAGGCGTCCTTCAGCTGGCCCCTAAACAAATATATACTAGTTCAGTGATAATGAACGCCATACTAATTTCCAAATTGTACACAAAAAACTAAAATTAAAATAATACAAGACTAACAAAGGCCAGAGGCTCCTGACTTGGGACAGGCGCAAAAATGCGGCGGGGTTAAACATGTTTGTGAGATCTCAACCCTCCCCATGTACCTCTAACCAATGTAGAAAAGTAAACGCATAACAATACGCACATTAAAATTCAGTTCAAGAGTAAAATTCAAGTCCGTGTCTGATGTCAGAAGATGTAACCAAAGAAAATAAACAAAATGACAATATTACATAAATAACAACAGACTAGTACTAGCAGTTAACTGACATGCCAGCTCCAGACTTCAATTAAACTGACTGAAAGATTATGATTTCATCATATGAACATCAGGCACAATCCTTCCCGTTAGGGGTTTAGTATCATACCATCATAACATATATATGAGAAGAACATAACCCGTACTTGTCATGCCAACAACTGTTTTTAGAATAAATGTGTTTAGTTCCAACGCAAAGACCTTATCAGTGACTCAATATTAACGCCAAAATATGCAATCTTTAATGACTTATATATATATGTGTATGAGAAATTTGATTAACAGTTTGAGTGTAAACTAATTATAGCTTAATCCAATCAAATTGTGCAAGATTCAATTCAACTGGTCCTTCATTATAATAAGTAATCGGGCATGTAAGGGTTAACCGGGTTAAGAGAGAAAATGACAGATATTTCAAGTTAAAATTTTTTGCTATAACGAAAACAAAATTTGTAAAACAAAAGTTTTGCTTTATTTTAAAAAAAACCAACATGTTGCTCTGTATTGGAATAGTTTTCAGAACTTTCTTCTGCTAATTCAAGGTGATAGGAAGTTTGAGCATCAAAATAAAATTGAGAATGTCTACATAATCATTGATTTATACAAAATATACCACCTTTCAGAAAATTTTAAGCAGTAGTGGATCCAGAAGGGAGCATAGAGGGCATATGCCCCCCTTTTTTTTCAATTAAGACTTTAAAATTAATCAGACCACTGTGTTATAACATTTAGTTTAGTAATATATAGTTAAAGAACATGAAGAACAGAAACCAACTGTGGGATGTACAGATGAACGGACAAACGTTCTAACGGAAAAAGACATGGGTAAAACATAATTAATACCCCTCCTTTATGGACGGGGCATTATAAAAATCTATTTTATTATTGTGTCATGTATTGCTTGGCAGTTGGCATACATATTATACAATGATCTCGGGGGGGGGGGGGGGGGGGGGGCACTTCCTATGTAATGACTGGTAGGGATGAGCCGCTGGATTAGGTCACTATTTCATGCTTCATGATATATGAAAAGGGTGAGAAATTCAGATTAAATATATCAATAGGTTGATATTATCACTTGCTGGATATATATTATAAGTATCTGAAACTAATCAAACGTTCGTATTTATTTTTGATGCGGTTAAACCTCAGTCGTAAATGCATCAGCTATTTGTCAAACCAATTAAACTCTATTTATTCAATTTGGTATTTCCACTGAGGTTAGTTGTAGATGCAATAAATCCGATCATTTTGACATTTTCACCTAATTAACATTGAAAGGTTTGCATACATGAAACATTTGAAGAAATTCCATAGCATAGTGTTAGCGTCCTTCAAGAGGGAACAACAAATCAGTTTTTAATTAATGTAAACTCAGTAAAATTGATACTATCTGAAGTGTTACTAAATTTATCTGATAAAACAATATTTATTAACCTTTCAAATTGAAATTTCTTCATAATAAAAGGGGCAAATAGAGGAGTGAAGAATTTATTCGGAAAGCAAGGTGTAATTATTGCGACTGCGTTGCATCTAAACAAAGACGTAAAATGAGGCGGGACCTCAAAATGTTTGTAAACTCTAATGTACAAGAGGATGAAAAATATCCAAATATATCTATAGGTCTGTTTTTGGTTCATTAATATATGGCAAGGTTTATATTTTTGATAAACGAAATATATGAAAAGGGTGGGGTACTTGATGTCTAAGCTGCTCACCCCTACCCAAAAAAGTTTGAAGTGCCCCATCATGTGGATTGTAAATCTCACATTGACAGAAACAAGTTCCTGTAAATATTACAATAAAAACCAAGCAATATCTATTTGGCTTAAGGTTCATCATAACCTTTTGGCAAAAATGGGCGTATTTACACCCCAAATTTTACTCTGAGTACAGACTAACCTATACACCTGCAACAGTTTTAAGGGATGGCAGGAACTAGATATATAAATTTTAAATGCATTTTATGTTTCAGAAAATTATAGACTTTTCTAGATTTTGCTATCCATTTTTTTTCGTTCCTGCAGAAGGTGCAAAAATTAACTAAGTAGTGAAAACGATTGAGAAGCTCCCCTCATATAATCAATGTTGTGAGTAGTATTGATTTAAATGGACAATAGATGGACAATATACACCTGTAAACAATAGGTGATTTAACAGGTTTAAACTGTGTAACTGAGTGGACCGTATCAAATGAAACTCTGGTGTTCGTTTATTTTTCTATCTTCTGCAGACTGGAAAAAAATGCACATCAAAATGCAGGTAAGTTTTTAATTTTCTGAAACGTAGACTTCATATAACTTTTATATATCTAGTTCCTGCCATGCCTTAAAACTTTCCTGGATGTACCAGTTTGTCTGTACTCGTAGTAATTTTTGAGGTGTAAACACGGCCATATTTTTCAATTCCTTATGATGAACCTTAACATTGCACAAAAAAAGGATATAAATATTATAAGAAATTCAACAACACTTTAATTTTTTTTTAATTTTTCAGATTAAGTAATTTAAACTTTGTGATAGTACTTTCAACATGAATAAAATAAAAGATAAAATCAAATAAATAAAAAATATTATATTCTCTACAGAATGGAGTGGGTGAAAATTGAGTGTTCTACAATTGGTTTTTTTTTACAAAATTATCGATTTACATTTTAAATTACAGCATATATTCATACCGGTCTACTCGACTTTTACAGTAATCAATTTGAAAATAAAGAGAAAACTGAAATTTTCCCCAACAGAAAAACAAATCGTCGTACCTAAATATATCTAAAAGTGGTCGTCACATCATAATCTTCTTGTGTTTTAACTCGTTCTCGGCATTAAAGTTAAAAATTCATATAAATGTGTAAAGAAAATTCTTACCCAGTTTGAAGCTATTTGTGTTGTCAATAAGGAAGCTACCATTTGAAGATTAGGGGGCAAGTAAGAAATTTAAAAACAAGACAAGACATAATTTTTGGTCATAAAAAGGCAATAAGATGATTTTGTAAAAAAGAAATCAGGACCGAAAAACAATAATTAATAAAATGGCATGACAGAGACTAAAAATAGAAAAAATGCAGAACATTTATTTTTATCCTAGCCCCCCCCCCTAAATATCAAATGGTACCTCCTTTTAAAAAAAAAATGACTGACCTAATTTTAATCCACAAAACGGAAATATTTTAAAATCGTGTTGAAAAAAACAGTCTGCTAGATAATTTCATTTTTTCTTTTTTTTTAATGAAATATTTTGGTTCCCAGGAGGCCGTTTTTTTTGGAACAAAGTTATAGGTACGAGCAAGAATATTCCTTAGATCCAGATTCCAATCTATTGAGACTTTTACTGTACCCATTTCAAAGGGAGATTATAATTTATTTACATTGCACAATATTTCGGTGCAAAGAATCATCTATAACTAAGGAGGATGTCCTTATCCACAAGAAAGCAGAAATTCGTCGAAGATGCTAATGCAGCTAAAGAGCTTTGCAATACAAACTCTCTGCCCTTTGGAGGTATTTCCATGACATTCTCAGATGAAAATTATGAAAGCTTTTCCACAAAGTCGTTTACCAGTTACTTTCGTTTTAAGGTTCATCATAAGGAATTGAAAAATATGGCCGTGTTTACACCTCAAAAATTACAATGAGTACAGACAAACTGGTACATCCAGGAAAGTTTTAAGGCATGGCAGGAACTAGATATATAAAAGTTATATGAAGTCTACGTTTCAGAAAATTAAAAACTTACCTACATTTTGATGTGCCTTTTTTTCCAGTCTGCAAAAGATAGCAAAATAAACAAACACCCGAGTTTCATTTGATACGGTCCACTCAGCTACACAGTTTAAACCTGTTAAATCACCTATTGTTTACAGGTGTCTATTGTCCATCTATTGTCCATTTAAATCAATTCTACTCACAACATTGATTATGAGGGGAGCTTCTCAATCGTTTTCACTACTTAGTTAATTTTTGCACCTTCTGCAGGAACGAAAAAAAATGGATAGCAAAATCTAGAAAAGTTTGTAATTTTCTGAAACATAAAATGCATTTAAAATTTATATATCTAGTTCCTGCCATCCCTTAAAACTGTTGCAGGTGTATAGGTTAGTCTGTACTCAGAGTAAAATTTGGAGTGTAAATACGGCCATTTTAGCCAAAAGGTTATGATGAACCTTAATTACATTGTTTGTATTTTCTACAGGTTTAAAGCAACGCGAAACATGGAGAATAGCTCCTTGTTTGAGTAACTGTGTGATGAAAAAGATTATTTTGCCCTGAAAATGACATTTTAAAGGCTAATAAAAAAAGCTAAACCACTTTCACAAGATTCTCAGTGGCTAGTTTAGCAAGTCATATTTATAGTTTTATTGTGAATGATGGTCTGTATCTTTAAATCAGTTTCACTCACCATTTACCACATCAAAACATTTAAAATTATCTCACATTTGTGAACTTAAAGCATTAAAATCAACAACACACAAATATGAAATGAAGCAAATTGATATCACAGGGTACCCCAGAAGAAAAAATATTGAAAAACCTAAACCCGTCAAAAGCAATTGGTCCAGACAAAGTATCACCTCATTTTCTTAAAGAAGTACATCTTGAAATTTCACCTATGATATCTGACATGTGCAATTCATCAGTAAATACAGGCATAGTACCAAATGACTTGAGAGAGGCCATGGTTAAACCAGTCTTAAAAAAAGGAGCAAAATCTAAACCTGAAAGTTATAGGCCTATCTCCCTCACCTGTATTCTTACTTTTTCTTAGCAAATCATAAGAACACATAATTGTATTCATCTGTAATGAAACAGTTAGATAATCATGACTTACTATGCCCGCTACAACATGGGTTCAGATCAAAAGTTACCTGTGAAACAACTATTAACATTGACACAAGAAATACTCAATTACATGGCAAATGGTAAACAAACTGACGTAGTTGTCATGGATATTTCAAAAGCGTGGACCACCAAAGACTTATCTTAAATTAAAACTAAAACTCATGGGAATAAACAATAAAACATCAACCTGGATAGAGACATGATTATCTCGCAGATCTCAAAAAGTGGTAGTTGACAGTCACACATCAAACAGCTGTTCTTTACTGTCAGGTGTTTCTCAAGGCTCTGTTCTTGGCCCATGTCTTTTCCTAATTAATATAAATGACATGCCAGACAACCTTTAAAGTAATGTTCACCTCTTTGCAGATGACACCTTTGAGTATACATTGTATAACAATATCACTACTTACTGACTATCAGACTTACATAAATAAGAATAATGGGAGAAAGAATGGCAAATGTCTTTTAACCCAGACAAATTATCCATAAAACAAGAAATCATAAACCCATCATCTTTGAATACACACTACATGATCATATACTAAAACCAACAGATAAAGCGAAATATCTTTGTGTATATATAACCATCACGAACAATCTGACATGGAACCCCTAGCAGAAACAACAAATGCAAAAAATTGAAATGATACAGACTGCAGAGAATACACTAAATTAATACAGCTACCAAAGCAGTGTAACAGCCATGCTTGAACATCTGAGCTGATCTACCTTACAACAAAGAAAAAATCTTGCATCAGTCCCCATGCTCTACAAAATCCAACACCAATTAGTATCTATTTCAAATATACAATATTTAGTACATGTACCATTTAAAGAACACAAATTTATACAGCCATTCTCTCCCACAAATTATCATTTATATTCATTTTTTCCAAGAACAATAAGGTTGTGGAATTCATTACCATACAAGGTAGCGTGTAGCCCAGACTTAAACGCATTTAATCCTGGTGCAACATAACATCTATATAATATTGCTACATATGTAGATCGAAATTTTTTTTTTTATCTATATATAACAGTTAAAAAAAAGATTTTTTTTTAAATTATTGTAAACATGTTCAGATTTTTATAGTCCACCATATTCTTTAAAAAAAAATCCTGTACCTAGTCAAGAATAAGGCAGCTGCTTTTTACTTCTTCTGAATGATAGAGGATAGCAGTAATCATCACAAATAATTAAAATTGAATAATTCCTCATCATACATTTACATTTAGCAAACAGTAGAACAAGTTGAATTTGGATGATTTATGAAGGAAGTTGTGCATTATCCCTCTAACATGGTGTCTAAAGGGAAATAACTCTTGATAAAATTGATTTAATAGATTCGACTTTATCATTTTTATAATGTTATGCTTTGATTATTTTTCAGATTTTTCCATCTCTGAATCCACCATTTCATTTGCTGTTACCTTGGAAACACCTAGATTTGAAAAATGTACAATTTGTGTAACAGATGACTACCCAGGTAAATAATTTTGCATCATTATTAATGGTTTATCAAGAATTTACCAGGGTAAATCATTTAGCATCATTTTAAATGGTTTATCAAAAATTTACCCAGGTAAATCATTTAGCATCATTTAAAATGGTGTATCAAGAATTTACCCAGGTAATCATTTAGCATCACTATAACTGGTTTTAATCAAGAATTTACCCAAGTAAATCTTTAAGAATCATTATAAATGGTTTTTCAAGAATTTCTATAATGTGAAACTCCATTCTTGATGTGAAAATGGACATCAATTATGTTACCACACATTCCAATTCCTCAGATGACATGAATGTCTACATTAAAATTTCATTTTGAAATTAGGCCATATTAATTCAACTGTTATTAACTCTCTTACAGTATTCTGTTAAATGTCCGTAATATTACAAACAAAAATCATTTCAGATGGTATCATATTCAAGCAAAATATACATGTAGCATTTTGATGCTGAAAGATAGAACGCTGGAAGTGACTCATCATACTCATTGCCAGTGAATGTACCAGTAGTTAAAATGTTTCATTTCTTTCTAACCTCTTTAACATCAAAGTAAACAGTAGAACATATGAATGACTAGAAACATCATTTTTGATCTAAATCACAAGTCAGGAAAAGTGTACATCTTGAATTCCCACAAAAATAAAGGCTCAAATCAAACGTTCAGAAAAAGGTCCAGATCCATCCACACTTCAGCGAAAAAGGAAATGACAGAAAATTACACATTGTTTTTAACATTGAGAAAATAACTTTTTATACAATTTGACCAATAATATTAAAACATTGTACTCATATTTCAGAAAATACCTTTATTTGTAAATTTGGAGAGAAAGAGGAGACAGAAATAATAAATAGCACAATACCAATAATTATTGTCAAACTACATAATGGTAAGTACTGGGGATTTATATTTTTATGGATACCTTATTTTGTGGATTGAAAAGGAAAAGTATCTTTATAATAATAATTATCAGTTACATCTTCTAAATCACAAAATAGTGTTGGTTTATAGGATCATTTTAATACTTTATACAAGTTTTAATTATTATGTAATATTTTTGTTTAAATACTCATTTCCTGTGGTATTTAATTTATTTCTTATGAGTATAAAGTACTTCATGTATGAATGAACTATAACCCAGGAAATTGATCTTCTGTTTAAATTTAGATTTAACTAGCCCTCTTGAGACGATGAGTCAGTCATCATTGTCTGTAGCTCCCTCTACACAGAGATCCATTAGTATGGAGTCTTCAGGATCTAGTTATATGGACTGTAAATCTACTGTGTCCAGTGAATCGGAAGAAGAAGATATGGATTACTATTACAAGGTATTAGCAGATTATTACATGGCATTTTTCATAGTGCATGTATTATCAGCCCTAGATTCAATATCAGCCCAAGAGTCACATGGCTCGAGGGCTGATAATACATGAGATATGAAAAATGATATGTTATGATCTTTTTATTATCATATGCTTCAACAATAGAAAAATAACAGATTCATATATTAATCCTTTTACGTGGTTTCAAAATAGAAGTTCAAAGATTGAAAAGTTCATGGACATTTGACCCCAGATTTAGTACATTCGATATGAAATCTTTCTATCATATGCCTCAATAGAGAAAAAAAATATTTTAATATGGACGAAACGACAAAATAAATAATTCAACAATATACAAAATGAATACTGTTTGGTAAAGTCAACTTTTTTTTTAAAGTAATTTCTAAATTATGTTTGAAACTTTTAAAAATGCATTTAATTAAAAAAAAATTTGATTTTTGACTTTTACCATTTTACACAATACACATATTTACCCTGTCCACTTATTATTAAATTCACTAACTCCCAGTCTTCATTTATTATTTGTCATATGAACCTCTTATATGGTGTACCTTAATTCTTATTTACATAATATTTATATTGAACAAGTTATTTGTTTATATTCACTTGAAAAATCTTGTTATATGTTTGCTATGAGGAAGACTGGTTTTCTTTGTGTTTCCGTCTTTCTATTTATGCCATGAAATTTTTATTGGATTTTTCTCAGATACTCCATATTCAGGCTTTCTTTATTTTAGAAAAATTTGCTTCATGTGTGCATTACTGTATGACGTGTTTTCATGTTCATAACTCAGCAACTTCCAAAATATTTAAAGTGCAATTGTTCACAGTTCAAATTATTTTTACTGATAACTTTTAGATTGTAAAATTTTGCCAATATTTCAATTTCAGATATATGAGTTAACTTATAAAAAAGTGACCATTTCCCCTGATAACATGATTAGATACATTTTGTCATTTTGAGAAAGTGAGAGCAAGAGAAAAGTTAAAGAAGAGAATTAAGTCACAAAGTAATTCAAGGGAGGTAATTTTTGTCCATGATAACACCCATGTCCCATTGAAAATATTAGATTATTTTATAATATGTGACAGGTTGCCATTTTGTAGCATTTCATCTAGATTAAGACCAAAGTAATTTTGTTACAGGAAGAAGGTTGTGTTGGTCAGAAAATTTGTCCTGTTTTGGAAAAAGATATGGAAAAATTAGTAGAACTGTATGGAGAAGCAGCTATATCATACAGGTAATTAAACTGATAGACTAAAAATCACTTTTTTAGTTGAAGTTAAAGTTGTTGTTGTCAAAAAAAAATTTCAAAGAAATCTTCAATTGCACAGTATTGTGCAATAGATTTGTAAGATCTTTGATCACATTTTTTGTGTCAAAAACCTATATTATGTCAAAAATTTGATCACAATGCAAATTCAGACAGTATCAAGCTTGAATATTGCGACCAAATTTGCCCGAACTGTTCAGGGTTCGACCACTGGGGTCGTATCAAGCTGAGCTCAGTGAAGCATTTTATTTATATAAAGTGAACCTCAGGTTTATTTTTTTGATTTGCAAAAAAAATAATTGTCTCTATGTAAATATTTCCAGATTACTAGATGCCATAGATGAGATAGATATACAGATTAATCTACCACTTAGTTCTATTATTGATGTAAGTAACATTTTATGCAGATTCATTTATTCTGATATTAACATCATTTAAACTGGTTGTAACAAGTGGGAAATTTTTTGACAAAATCTGCATCAAAAGCCTTTGAAGCAAGATATAGTGATTCTTTATTCCATACAACTCTATGACAGAAACTTAGTTTTAAGGAAAAGACATTATTAAATGCAAAATTTTTATAAAATATTTTTCAATATTTATTTATTTTACCATGATAACATTCACATATTTTATATTTTTTGCAGGCCCCGGTAGCAGAAGCCTGGAAATTAAATAAGGAAGAACCTCTTAGTATTTGTCTTCATCTGTCGTATACAAATTATCTTGACATCCCAAGTGAGTTTTATCAAAATATTTGAATAAAAATATAGATCAATAATCTTATATTTCATTAGCCTACAGATGTTTTACTTACATAGGTAGCAGTATAGCCAAGAAAATAAAGTAGCACTTTTTGTTCTGGTCATTTCATCATCATATTTACAACTTTGCTTCCAAAACTGAAGTTTGCTCAAATGCTATGTATAACTGAAGTGTTTCTATACTTTTTTATTGCATTTGTGGCCTTTTTCCTAGTAATCGACAGTATTACTCGATTTATTTCACTTGACTGGGGGAGTTTAACCGGTTAGCTCATAATAAACCAGTCCATCTATTGATAGGTGTATTAGGATAAACTCACCAATGAAGTGTCCAGTAATTCTTTTGTAAATTCCTTTGATGACACTGATAGGTGATTATAGATCAGTATTAATTATAACGGCAATCATCCTGATCACACACATCTTCAAATAGACTGTCCTTATGCAAATTAAAACCTAGCTCCGCCCGATCAGTTGAAATAACATTGGTAATACATGTGGCTAGAAATTTTTTAATTTTATGAAAAGCTGCTGTATAAACAGCACATAGTTTCCATTGAAGACTCATACTTAAAAGTATTACATTTTGATTATGTGTCCAGAGTTATAATTTATTATTTATTTTGCCAGGTCCACCAAAAGTGGAAGTTTTTCAGACATCTAGAAATGAAAAGAATGGGATTTCAAGTCAGATGAAAAAGTAAGTTCCTGTCTTGTACATACAATGTATATTGAAAAAAATGATTAAAAATAAATTATTTTGATTTTCCACTAGAATATATTAATTATATACGGCAGTTATTTATAACCAATACAAGTTATTATATCATCTTTATATTGCAACAATTTACCTTTAAATGAGATACCTAGAAGCAGATCTAACAAGACTATTCAAAAAGCATTAAATTTTAAGCATGTTACACAAGTTTATGATATCTTATATTAATAGCAATTTTATTCACAGATTTTCATGTTGTGTGTAGTAACTTACAATTGAATTTCTTTGTAGGGTAATGGAGACTTTTGTATTTCATCAATGGCCTAAAAATAGTAACAGGATGATAGATGAATATCATAAGCGACATGAAATTGTTTTTAACCAAGTAAGGTATGTATATGAAAAATATGAAGGCAACATTTCATTAAAAGATTGATAAATATAACTTATACTAAAACTTCAAACATCAAAACATTAAAGGAAACAAAGTCATGAAAATACATATTATTATAATTACAAAAAAAGAACAGATGAGTGGTTTTGAGGATTATGCTTGCTCAAAGAAAAATGAAATGGTTTAGACTGTTGTCCTTCAACATGTTCTATTTGAAATTGAAAAAAGTATAAAAGATCATAAATTTAGTGTATGTGTAGCACTTTTCTGGAATGCTCAAAAACAGAAATTGAAAACATGGGACGTGTAAATACTTCAGAATCAATATAACAAAAAGGGACCTAAATAGATTAGTGAAATAAACTCATCACAGATACCAGGGTTAAAATTTTATATTTACGCCAGATGTGCGCTTAGTGAATAGATTAGGGAAAACCATCTCTATTTATGGACATAAAATTTTCCTTTTTTTTAATTTTCAAATGCATTTAGTGTGTCCTGTTTTGAAGTGGAACAAAATTTACTTGAGTTTATTTCACCTTGAATGAATTGTATATTTGTAACAGTGATGAAGAGGCAGCTTTAATGATTGAGGATAAAGATTTAGCCAGGATTATGGAGATTGGGTTTTCTGCTGAACAAGCTAGAGATGCTCTTATTCTTAGTCGAGGAGATTTTTTAGAAGCTATAAATTATTTATTTGCTAATAAAGACAGGTAAGTTTGTAGATTTCATACACATCAGTTTGGTTTTATGAGTTACAGAAATTCTGAGGGGGTTATTTTATGCTTTGCCATTGATTGTTTATCTAATACCATTCAAGTTTATGTTTTGTGTTCTGGTTTGGATAGTAAGCTATGATTAATTTTTGATTCTCAAGGTCCAGTAGTGAATACATCTCACATGTTCCAGACAAAGTTAACTATGAAGTTATGGTCAGTTCAACTTAAAACTGCGAAGTGAAATTTTAAAAATATTGTAGAATCATTTTTTTTTAAACAGTTTTTGAAGAATGGAAAAATAAATTTGATAGAAAGGTGATATGTATTTCGTAAGATTTATATAAACATAAGATCAAATTTTGTTTATCTATAGTTTACAGACAGAGCCATCATCAACAAAGAAAGAAGATAAGAAAGTGAAAGAATTAAAAACAACAGAAAGACAGAGTTCTGTGCCACATGAAAATAGAAAGAAGAAAAATATATTTAGACAAATAAGTCATGGCAGTGCTGCTTCTAGAAAATCACATGAACTTTCAGAAACAGCTGATTTACATTTAAAACCTTCATCCACCTGGTTTGGTAAAAATTCTAAAAGAATTCCTGAACCTGAGTTTGGCTTTCTAGTCCAGGTATGATTTATGATAGTCTATACAATTCCTACCCTAATTAAATCTGTGATCAGGTTGTAGGTAAAAAATTATCAAACAACTCTGATAGAAATAAGAAGGATATTACACATTAGTCCATGACATAAAATAAATACATACACAGTGTAATACCTTGAGTTTGAATATCTAAAATTATTATAGATCTATCAAATCACATCTGTCAGATGTTCTTAAAACATGAGTATCTCAGATATCAATACTTATATATTAAACTTTGTCTTACATTGCCAGATAGATTTAAATTAAAGGATTGATGTGTTTTACACTGCCTGTTTATATAAGATGGATTATCCCCACATTGAATATGATTTCTATTGTCTATTTATAGATTTTTCAGTATTCCCGACAGAGATTACCAACTTTAAATGAGTATTGTGTTGTCTGTGATGAACCACATGTCTTTCAAAATGGAGCTATGCTTAAGGTTAGAAATATAACATTTATTAATTATTATTGATGCTTTATAATTGAGTACTTTTCCTTTAATATAAACAAAATTCAACACTGAATGCTATAAATACTTAGAGGGGTTCTATTAAAATATACAAGGTACTTGGGTTAACCATCTATAGAAGCAATTTAAAGAGTTTCTCAAACACTCTTACTGAATTAAAACACCCACCCATAGTACAGATTTTTAAAGTTGTTTCCATGATCCTGGCATGTATGTTTTACATACCCATTTTGGTTTATTTTGTTTTAATTTATTTTTATATAAGTTTATAACCTTTTATGAATGTTTGTTACTCCTTTATTCTTTGAATAAGATTATTTTCCACCAATCCGACAATTTACTACCTCTGTTTTGTATAGGTATATGCACATTTGGTCTGATTGGTCTACAGCTATTGTCTGATTGTTTTCATTCAATGATAGAACATGTGTGCCCTGTATCATAAGTGGGACAAGGTCTATATTTAGACTATATCATTCTAGTTATCTTATTTACTTTGTTTTTTTATAAGAGATAACTGACTTTTATGATTTCATATTTTAATAATGAGGAAAAAAGGAAGAGATAGATAATTTTTAAAAAGTCACTATTTTGATAAGCAAGTGCAAAGTATAAATCTTTTTTTTTTCATGACAGTTTAGATTTTTGGGAAATGTAAAGTTCCCTTTTAAAGTTTAATACTTCAAACATTTGATTTGAAGTTTTGTTATGTTTTCCAACTATTCATAAATATACATATCGAAACTGTGTTTAATTTTAGCCAGCAGTATGCTCCAGAGAGTTATGTATATTTGCCTTCCAAACATTAGGTGTTATGAGTGATGCTGCTGAAGATATCGCCACTGGTGCTGAGGTACGTATTATTCTTTTTATGGAACCTGAAAACCATGCATGCCACCGATTGATGTAAGATGTATACCGAAGAATAGCTGATTATTCCATTTCATTAAAGACAAAAAATGTGAAGAAACTTTCTTAGTACAAGGAGTTTTGTAAATATCAAACTAACAGCAAAAAGGACTACGCAGTGTCATAGATATGAAAATTGCTCAATCGTTACAACTAAACATTTTCAAGCTGCAGACTAAAAATATATTTTTATGGCCCGCCCCTAAGTGGTCGGGGACATATAGTTTTACCCTTGTTTTAATCAGTATGAACGAAGACAAGTTCAAAGAAAGTTTTCCTTATACAAATATGGCTGTAAACTTTTAAACTATCAGCTAAAAACTGTAATTGGCTTGACAGTAGATGTTAAAATAACTTACTCACTACAACTAGATTTTATGAAGCTACAGACCAAATATTAAATCATTCTCTTCGATAGGAGTTGAGAAAAGTTTGTTCATGGTTCCAATGGGTGGTGTAAAGTTTCAAACTATCGTCAAATAAGAAGTGATTGCACACCTGATGTTAAAATTGATAACTTGCATCAATTAACACTATTATGCTGCATACCAAATACTAAACATTTTCCCTTGAAAGATCATAGACACCAGGAAAATGTTGACGAAAAATTTACTTTTATCATGAGTGATGTAAATTTCAAAGAATTACTTTTATTTTTGTTTTTGTTTTTTAATTGCAGGTAGTAGATTTATTATTAACCATGACAAAGGCTGCAAGTAAACATAACAGACGTAACATTATATTTGACCCCTATCCAACAGTTGTAGATCCAAGTGACCCTAATGAACTAGCTTTAAATCCTAAAGTAAGTTAAAGCTGCATAAAAAATATTGGAATTATGATATATTTTAAATCTATGAATGAATCAGAAATGATTTCAAATTAAGGAAAAACGCTTCTTTATTTTAAAAAAGTAAAGTTGGTTTTGGCAGAGTTTGAATTTTGTGATTTCTTTGTTCATACCTGTTCAGTAGGTAAATTTTCAAGTTTGTTGTATCCCTGTTTGTGATCCTTCTGTAATACAGATATAATTTAGGGGAGGGTATATATTTTTATTGCTGAACTAAAAGTACAGATAAATAAATTGATATCTAACCTGTGGAGATCTGTTGAAAAAATAAGAAAATTTTACATTTATACCTGATAGCTCATCAAAGATAACTAGCTTACAATCAGTACTCCCAGAATTCCTGTCATAAAACTTGCGAGTATAGTTATATACTCAGATACAGAAATCAACCAATCAAATTTTGACTATATTTTTATGACTGAGAGCCAAGGCATACATTTCTTCTACATAAGACTCGTCAATAGCACTTAATTCAAAACAGTTAGAATGCCATATTTAAAACAAAACCAAAGAGTGTAAAAATCCAAAAATTCAGAAAGTCGTGTCAAATATAACTACTGAAGGCATTATATGCCTGGGAGTAGACAAACTTTAGTGTTTCAATTATTTCAAACTAGTTTTTGTTTGTTTTAAGGCTTTATCAGACTTAATGAGATTTTGTTTATATTTTGCAGCATAAAGATTATGATGCAGTGGAAAAAATATTGAAGAATGTTATGTCAATGGAACAAATGACAGCATTGACTTCTAGTGATATCAAAAAAACATTAGATTCTAAAAATAAATTATGTTATCCTTTACTTCAATGGTGAGTATAGATCATGAAAATAATTTATGTTATCTTTTCCTCCAGTCATTCCAGTGGTGAGTATATATTTAGAAAAAATAAATTATGTTATCTTTTCCTCCATTCATTCCAGTGGTGAGTTTATATTTAGAAAAAATAAATTATGTTATCCTTTACTTCAATGGTGAGTATAGATCATGAAATGTGGTGAGTTTATATTTAGAAAAAATAAATTATGTTATCTTTTCCTCGTCATTCCAGTGGTGAGTTTGTATTTAGAAAAATAAATTATTTTATCCTTAATAATTTACTTACTTGTTTACTATTAAATTGAAATTAAATAACTCAAATTGATATCAAGTGAAAATTCTTATATGGTTTGCATATTAGGGAATACGTTGATATGATTGGTAGAGAGTACTTCTGGTTGTTGATTTTGACGTTGGTTATTTTTCTTTAGACAAAGTTGACCGAAGTACTTTTGGTAACCAATGATGAAGGCGAAAAATAACACTGATGTTACAACATTTATTTTCATTGCATGTTAACCCTTAAATAGAACAATACCCGAAAACAATTGTTTGAATGATAAAAAGAGTTTTTGCAGTTTGCTTTTTTTCAGATAGCAAATTTCAGTAAATAGGTACATATTTTTGCGTTAACCAATAAATATATTCATGCGCCAGCTTGCCAATTCAATGCCATAAATATACAATTTTTGTAGGATAGAGGTAACATGTGTGGAAAAATATATTCGCTTTCTCCAATTTAAAAAATTTTAAGGATTAAACGTCTTTTTTAAAGAATTTATTGGTGTACAAACTGGACCAAGTCACTCACAAATATATCATATTTGTTTGAAAAGGGGTTTAATCCTATAATATCCCATTCTGAGTTGTTATGAACCTATGAATCATTATGTTTTTTTGGAGTTTAGTATGGCTATCATTATGACTGAACTAGTACACATTTTTGTGTAGGGGCCAGCTGAAGCACACCTTTGGATTTGGGATTTTCACACTGTGTTGAAGACCTTTTGTTTTTGCCCTTTGGTCGTGTTGTTGTCTCTTTGCCACATTCCCTATTTCCTTTCATTCACAATTTTGTGTTACATGTTTTTACAATTACTGATTAGAAAATATTTATAGTATCAGTGCATATATAACATGTATAACATTAATGGGTTAAAAGAGAAAGCAACAAACTTTAATGGCCACGCCATGGGTGAATCTGAGTTTGATAATTGTGCTGGATATTTTTGGACATATGGACCTAAGGAAGTACCAATTTATTTACAAACTAAAGTTAGAGAAAGGAAACCAATTTTGGGAGGTATGGACCTACAAACTACAAATTTATTTACAAACTAAAGTTATAGAAAGGAAACCAATTTTGGGAGGTATGGACCTACAAACTACAAATTTATTTACAAACTAAAGTTAGAGAAAGGAAACCAATTTTGGGAGGTATGGACCTACAAACTACAAATTTATTTACAAACTAAAGGGAGAGAAAGGAAACCAATTTTGGGAGTTATGGACCTACGAACTTACAAATTTATTTACAAACTAAAGTTAGAGAAAGAAAACTAATTTTGGGAGTTATGGACCTACGAACTACAAATTTATTTACAAACTAAAGTTAGAGAAAGAAAACTAATTTTGGGAGTTATGGACCTACGAACTTACAAATTTATTTACAAACTAAAGTTAGAGAAAGAAAACCAATTTTGGGTCCTTTGGCCCTACTGATATGAAAAATCAAGTAAAATGGATTTTAAATATGTATTATTTTTTTCAGGATAATTACCAGTAATAGGTCTCATATTGTTAAATTAACCCCAGAAAAGGTAAGACGTATGAATTATACTTGTATTCGAATTTAGCTTCAAGTCATCACTTCCATTATAGAATATTGGTAGTATTTGAGCACATTTAGAACTTCAAGCTTTGTTATATGCAGGGGCGGATGCAGGAATTTTCGAAAGGGGGGGTGCTAACCCAGGGCTAAGGGGGGGTGCAAAACATATGTCCCGATACAAATGCATTGATCGGCAAAAATAAAGGGGGGGTGCGCACCCCCAGAACCCCCCCTCTGGATCCCCCACTGATATGACAATTAGACATATAGGTACATGTTTAAAATCAATAGCAAATTAAAGAATAAAATCAATGTTTGTTGTGAAAGCTTCTCACCTGGCCCGAAGGGCCAAGTGAGCTTATGCCATCACTTGGCGTCTGTCGTCGTCTGTCGTCGTAAACTATTTCAAGAATCTTCTCCTCTGAAACTACTGGGCCAAATACTTCCAAACTTCAACTGAATGTTCCTTAGGGTATCTAGTTTATAAATTGTATCCGAGGTTTTGATTTATCAACAAACATGGTCGCCATTGCTAAAAATAGAACATAGGGGTCAAATGCTGTTTTTGGCTTATAACTCAAAAACCAAAGCATTTAGAGCAAATCTGAAATGGGGTAATATTGTTTATCGGGTCAAGATCTATCTGCCCTGAAATTTTCAGATGAATCAGACAACCCGTTGTTGGGTTGCTGCCCCTGAATTGGTAATTTTAAGGAAAATTTTCCTGTTTTTGGTTATTATCTTGAATATTATTATAGATAGAGATAAACTGTAAACAGCAATAATGTTCAGCAAAGTAAGATTTACAAATAAGTCAACATGACCGAAATGGTCAGTTGACCCCTTTAGGAGTTATTGCCCTTTATAGTAAATTTTTAACCATTTTTCGTAAATCTTAGTTATCTTTTACAAAAATCTTCTCCTCTGAAACTACTGGGCCAAATACTTCCAAACTTTAACTGAATGTTCCTTAGGTTATCTAGTTTATAAATTGTATCCGAAGTTTTGATCTATCAACAAACATGGTCGCCATTGCTAAAAATAGAACATAGGGGTCAAATGCAGTTTTTGGCTTATAACTCAAAAACCAAAGCATTTAGAGCAAATCTGACATGGGGTAATATTGTTTATCAGGTCAAGATTTATCTGCCCTGAAATTTTCAGATGAATCAGACAACCTGTTGTTGGGTTACTGCCCCTGAATTGATAATCTTAAGGAAATTTTCCTGTTTTTGGTTATTATCTTGAATATTATTATAGATAGAGATAAACTGTAAAGTGAGCAATAATGTTCAGCAAAGTAAGATCTACAAATAAGTCTATCTGACCAAAGTTGTCAATTGACCCCTTAAGGAGTTATTGCCCTTTAAAGACTTTTTTCACAATTTGTTCATCATGTTGACTTACTTTAAAATATCTTCTCCTTTGAAACTGCTGTATCAATTTCAGCCAAACTTAGGCTAAATTAGTTTCATAGTATCTAGTATAAATTTTATATTTTATTTCCTTGTATGTCAAGAAACATAGCTTCTATGGCTAAAATAGAACATAGGAGAAAATTATTTTTTTTTGCTTTTGAAGAAAATAGGTTGATCCAAAAACATTTAAATAAATTGAAAAGCCAAAATAATCATTGATGAGAGATTTAACCAAAAGAATTAGGGTGAGCGATTCAGGCTCTTGAGAGCCTCTTGTTTGATAATGTCAGTTTCTGAATTATAAAAAATAGATGATAAATGTTAAAAAAAAACCTTGTCACCTGAGTCATGTCTTAAAATAGCATGAATAATTTTGCCTAATTTACACAATCCTGCAGGTGTTGTGATTTTGCCAACTATCACTATTTGCGGGGATTTCCTCATGGAGGCTCCTAATTGAAAATTTGAAATAGCAATTTTATCAACGATATAAACACAACAATCAATTTTACCTTTAAAAGCATGAAGAAGCAAACAAACAACCGTTATATTGTAGAAATATTTTGTTTTCTTATTATTAGAGAATACCATTTATGAAGACACCATTCCAGTATTTGTTACTCAGCAGTCCACCTGCAAAAGAGGCTGCATTTAGAGAAGCTAAAGAAAAATATGGCAGTACTTTTGCTTTTCAGTATGTAGATTATCATTAGTTGTATACTGTAGATTTCTTTTATTCATGGGGTACGCATCTTCATGGATTTTATGGGCATGGGTTGTCCATATATTTTCTATATGCAGACTTTGACGAAAGCATAAAAACACTATTTTTTCTTCAATCAACAAAATTCAAAACACACAAAATCAATAGAATGCACAGTTATTTAGAATTTGGTGAGATATAGCTCAGAGATATAAACAGGTGTCACCTCTGTTCCAAATTTATTTTGCCCCACCTACAATAGTAAAGGGGCATTATGTTTTCTGGTCTGCACGTCTGTTTGTTTGTCAGTCTGTCGTTTGTCAGTCTGTCGTTTGTCCAATTGTTCAGCTGTCTCGCTTCAGGTTAAAGTTTTTGATCAAGTTAGTTTTTGATGAAGTTGAAGTCCAATCAACTTAAAACTCAGTACACATGTTTCCTATGATATGATCTTTCTAATTTAAAGGCCAAATTAGAGATTTTACCCCATTTTCATTGTCCACTGAACACAGAAAATGATTGTGTGGATCTGTGTAATGGGGACACATTCTTGTTTTAAAACTATTTCAACTGCAAATTCTCCTTTCTTATGGCAAATTTTCAAATGAAAGTAATCCACTTTTGATATTCTTTAAAAAAAATTGTAATAATTTTACTTTTAAAGTTTGATGTCTCTTAAAACCATACAATCTGTTTTCTAATAGATAAGAGAAAATTATAATAAGAATTATGGAACTTTTATGAAAGAAAAATGTGAAATTAAAGTGTTTATATGAATACCTTCTCACAAATGTTTAAAAGATTATGTAAAATTTTATGAAGAGCTTGACGTGAAAATCTGAATTCAACACAGAAATCTAAAAACTTACAAATGTGATATTTTTACTACATGGGAGACAACTTTTGTTTAAATGGATAAATGAAAACTGTGAAGAGTTATTTCCCATGCAGTCTGTTTTCAATTTTGATTTCAGTGCAGTTTTGTAGAATTGAATGAACAAAACATTTATTTTTTTATTAGTGGAATATTTGCTTTATATATAAAAGTATGAAACAGTAAGAATATCTATTTTGTATATTTTAAAATTAAGTGATAAATATGAGTATTGGGAAGGATAACTAATAAAACTGTAACAGAAATTGCTGGCATCTTAATTTTCTGTATACTAGTTACTATGGTTTCTCCTTGGGTATACTGAATGCAAAATTTGACATGATTTCCAATGATAAAAAGAAACCTTGTAATCAAAATCTGTTTTATATTTTTGCAGTGGTTCAGCTGTAGAAAACTGGCATTCTATAATTAGACAAGGTTTAATAGTAGCATCAGGAACCAATAAACAGGTTAGTATGAAAATTCAGTATAAAAATTTAAACCTGAAATCATTACTACCGTGGATTCATTTATTTTCATGAGCACCAATTTTGCGTGGATGAAGGAAAAATTGTATATTGGTGGACTTTCAATTTCATGGTTTTGTTGAAGTCTTTAAACAAGCCTTTAGAACATTTGTCATTGGTTGAAAATTTAATTTCGTGGTTCACCTATATCAACGAAATCCATGAAAATTTGTATCCAACGAATAATATTGAATCCACAGTAATTGTTGGATACCCTAACATAGATCAAAAGAATGAATATGACTATAGTACTATTAATAGGGCCTCTGTGGCTAAGTGATCTAACTAGTGGAACTACTGTATCACTAGCCTGTAAACCCTGAGGTTTTGAAATCAATCTTAATTGACTAAGGATTGACAGTTTTCCTACTGTGGTTCAGTGGTTCTCTCCATGCACTTTGTCTTCCTTCACCATGATTTGTTATGGATGAGCTCATAATGTCATACACATACTTCCTGTTTACCATAATGCCAATATGTTTATTTTTGTTCTTTTAGGGAATATTTTTGAATTCCATGAGATGATATTTGTTTATATATAGGTTACTATTATAGGTAAATGGTGCAGCTTATGGTAAAGGAATCTACTTAAGTCCTAATGCAGGGACATCATTTGGTTATTCTAGAATGTATGCTAGTGGGGGAGGCAAAAAGAAAGAGGTTAGTTAGAAATGCTAATAATGGATGAAACAATACAATGTTTTTTTAAAAGGACGCAAAATGTAGTGTGACAAGCTTACAAACCCAATGTTTAATAATTGCCACTAGAATTTTGGTCATGAAACAAGTTTACTGACTTTGATTTATAATTTCCTTAAGATTCTTTGTCATGTGACAATCTTACTGACTCCATGTTTTATAATTGTCACTAGAAATGTTGTTGTGTTACAAGTCTATTGACTCTCTGATGTATAATTTCTCTAAATATTGTGTCATGTCACCAGCTTACAAACTCCAGAACTTAAATAGATTTGCCATACAAAGTAGTTTTTTTTTTTTTAAATGGTTGGTACTTATGTCATTGTGACGTCATCAACATTTTTTCATGACTTACTCACGACTTAAAATGGAATTTAGAAATATTATATTGAATAAAATTGAGAATGGAAATAGGGAATGTGTAAAAGAGACAACAACCCGACCAAAGAGCAGACAACAACAGAAGGTCACCAACAGGTCTTCAATGCAGCAAGAAATTCCTGCACCCAGAGGCGTAATACTTTTTCTGTCTATTCCAAATAACATCAACACCCATGGTGGGTTATTTTAAAGTGTACACCACTATTTTTATGTTATTTCTTCAAAGACAGAAAAAATATTACAGTCATTCCTTAAAGGGTAAAGATAAGCAGAATTGGTTATCTGAAATTTTAATTTTATAACAAATTGTTCAATAGTGAATTTGACAAACTGTTATATTTTGTATTCATTATAGACTATGTTTGAGGTCAATATATATATTGACCTGAAAGAAGTGTAATGACTCAGTGCTCACGTTTAACATACGACTCATTCTGAATGAATCAAATTAGTTAAAATATCAAAATTAATGATATTTTAAGTTTAGCATGTTTTTTGTTTCAGAACAGATCAGAAAGATTCTTAAGAGGGATAATAACACATTGTTTTGTATAGCTTTATGTGAAGGTGAGTCTCTAGTATTTAATCATATATTTATAGGAGTAGATCTTGTCAATAGAAATATGATAGACATCATTCAACAGCAACCACTGAATTACAGGCTTTTGGTGCAGGCACATACGTAATGTGCTGGGTTAAACACGATTGCAAGTACTCAACCCCTCCCCCTTTCATTGGACAGTAGTGTAAGAACACAACATAAGAACAGTCTGTAAAAGTCAGTTTTAAATTGCTTAACTAATCAAATTTGATTAAAGAATAAAAATCAACTACTGTGGATTCATTAATATTTGTTGGATACCAATTTTTGTGGATTTCGTGGGAACAGGGGAACCACGAATATAAATGTTCAACAAAATACAAATTTTCTAAAGGAATGCATAGAAACTTTTCCAAAACAACAAATTTAAATATCCTCGAATATGTGAGTTTTTCGCAATCCACGAAAATTGGTACCCAAGAAAATAAATGAATCCACAGTACTGTAACAAAAAACACAACTTCTGGTAGAAATGCAAGATAACTAAGACCTAGTTAAAAATCAATTATAGCTAATAAAATAATAATAAAACCATGTTTTCCAAGCCAAAAATACAATTCATGCACATCCAACAGATTTACATCAAAATAGAAAAAATGCCTCACCTTAAAAACATAATACAGTTATATCATTACGTGTCCGTTGTAACACTTTCACAAATTATACAGTATGGTCCAGCAGATTTGTTTTTATAATGTACATGTATAACAATATCACTTTCAATTTATGTTTTAAAAGCAGAAATGTACAGCAACAAAATATCACAAAACTTACAATTAGGTTTTATTATTAATATCCGTGTGATACCAGTTGTTATGGATTTCATGGGGAAAAGTAAATTGTGAATTTCATTGTTTAATGGGCACAATTTTTTTATAGGTTTGATTTTGTGGTTTTGGCACTAAAGTCTGCATTCAAGCATTTAAACAAATTGTGCTCCATTAAACATTGAAATTCACCCTTCAATCTAAGAAGTAAAAAATGAATTCACAGTATTTGAATGCATTGAATATAAAAAAATGCATTTTATTTGCAGTGATAACATGGCCACAGTTGAAGAAATCCGGTCAGATTTGGGTTTGTCCAGAGGGTGATTATGTTTGTACAAGATTTTTCTTTGTGTAAGTATAGCAATAAAAAGATGTAAATAGAATTGAATTATTATAAATCAAGTTAACAGCAGTATCAACCATTTGTTAAAGTTTGTGACTAGGTCGTTTAGTTAAAACCACTTAGGTATTGCAAGTTACTGATTTTTGGTATACAGTTGTAATGGCATAGTCACTTCTAAATTACATGTAGAATATTTGACCTTCCTTTGCAGTAGGGGTCAATTGACTTTAAGTATTGCTTAGTTTACAAATGTTGAAGTTTCTGATAAAGTCAATGATATGTGTTGTGTAGTTTAATATAAGCATTAGCAAATCTCATATCCATATGGATTATTTAAACTTTCCCCCTTCAGTTATGGACTACAGATTCACAAATTTTTGCATTATTTAATCAAAGTTTTTGATTAGGTCAGTTTGTGCCAAACCACTAATGATAAGTCAATAGTTCACTTGCTAAAGTTTAAAGTTAGGTCATTTTAAGAGAATCATATAGGTCAATGATTATTGGTATACAGTTGTATTAGCAATAGTATATCTTATTTCCTTGGACATTATTTGGCCCTGAACATTCATTCATGGTCTATTGACTTTTGATGTTTTGCATAGTTTACATGTAAAAGTTCAGTCAAACATGTATAAGAGACCACATGTATTAAGCAGTACATGTATTATCAAACCTTTGTCTTATGAAACCACTATTATGCTTTCCCTTAAGTGGTCTCTTATTTTCGTGGGTATCAATTTTCGTGGATTGATGAAAACTTGTATTTTGTGGATATTTGATTTCGTGGCTTTGCCAATCTCTGTATACAAAGTCAATTGAAAAGTTGTTATTCGTTGAACATTTAAATTTGTGGTTCACCTGTACCCACGAAACCAACGAAAATTGATATCCAACAAATATTATAATGAATCCACAGTAGCAATTTTGATATCAACATTTACATTTGACTATCAAAATAACACATATGAGACATATATATATATATCTGTGTCAAGTTAAGAAGTTTTCTTTATTTTTAGATATGAAGAAGCAACAGGACATGAGAATATAGATACACAACAGAAACAGTATAACGAGGCTATACTAAATGCATTGAAATAAAAATTATTTATAGACGTCTTGGAAAATACAGGCAAGTAGGTTTTGCATACACAAGTACTGTAAATTCAGAAATTATTGCAGTGATTTTATTGATGCCAAAAATGTGGTCAGGTTAGCACTCATAAAAATTTTGAATTTATAATTTCAGAAGTGATCAATCTTAAACTTTTGCATTCACATTTATTAAATTTGGATATTTTTTTTAGTTTTTTCAAGGATTCACAATAAATAATACAAACATTTTTAATTTCTAAATTCACAGTACTTATATATATATTATAAGCTTTATTATTGTCTATAGGGCCATGTGAGCTTTTGTCATCAACTTGTGTCTGTTTAGTCCTTAGAAAATTCGTCTTATCCTCTTAAACCATGGACTTAAGGAGTATGTATGGCCATGAATGCCTAAATTTGACCTTTAAGGGGGCTCGCGGGTCTAAATCAATTTTTTTTATTTAATATAGGATTTCCCTATATTTTTCTATAAACGAACTTTATCTTATTCTTAATAGAAAAATGAAATAAAAAAATGGGGTCACCGTTCATTTACGCTCACTATCTGTCTTCGAAAGAAGCATACATTTTTGTTAATGTCCCTTTTTTCTGTTGAACTAATAGGAGAAATATTGGTAATATCGAAATAAAAAAAAGAACTAAATTACAGAAATCGCTTAAATTTTACAATTATTTAGTTTATGTACAGCTTATTCGAAAACAACAATAAAAAATATAGGTCACCGATGAGTTAAAAAAGATATTTCAATTTTAATGCCAAAAAATGGCATTTTTTAACCAAAGGGAGATAATTTGGAGCTTTTTCAGTGATATCAACATTTTAAAAGTCACCTGGGGCCAACACGAATTGATTTTTTGGAATGATTTTTGAATCATATGATTAAGTAACAACTTCTTAAGGTAGTCAATAAAATTTGAAATGAAAAATTAAAGTTTAATTTTTTTCGGAAAATCTTATACCCGCGAGCCTCCTTAAGTCAAAATTTGTAAGATCAATTAGGAAAATCTTAGATACCGGGGATGCAATTTATTTTTAACTAATCCCAAAATTCTTTCTGTTGTTTCTTTTTACAATGTCGTTAGCTTCTTATGTATGGTATTTTTTAAGGTTTTTTATAGCCAGGTTGTCTATTTTTATGCATTTGGAATGTCAATTTCCTTTTGATAAACACTGACCACATCATCTGACCGAAATACAATTGATATAAATAAATCTATTTGGGTCAAATTCATATCGTTATCAAAAATATATGACCACCAATGCATGTGGCAAATGTTGTTTGAGGCTAAAAAAACTATTAAGATTTAATCCAAAAAATAGTTGAAATTAGGAGTTGCTTTATAAGACCAAAAAAAATGTGGACTTCTAGGTCTTTTTTGCACTTCAGTCTTTAAATCTTTACAACAGAATCTTTAATGTTGTATTCTGGAAGAAATTAATGTTTTGAATTTTTTTTCTACTTTATGTTATTCCCAAAGAAGTCCTAATCACTGAATTCATGCTATCAAAAGCCTTATATGGCTAGCTCGATAGTTGAAATTTTCTCAACTTTATCACACCTATTTAAATTAACAAAACATAGTGCATTCAGCATAACATTATTTGGGCATCTTATTGTTTCAGGCAAGGGTGAAGGTTGGTACCAAACATGTTGTATTTCTTTGCAGCTGTCTTAAGTCAGGAACCTGATGTTCAGTGGTTGTCCTTTGTTGTTGTGATAAGAATTGTTTCTCATTTCTGGAATTTTATATAGATTAGACTGTTGGTTTTCCTCTTTATCATCATTTTGGTGTATAGCTTTTCATTAGGTGTGACTCAAGGCTGTGTGTTGAAGACTTTGCTTTGACCAATAATGGTTCACTTTTACTAATTGTGACTTTGATGGAGAGTTGTCTCATTGGCACTAATACCACATCTTCTTATATCTAATCACTGATAAATTGTAGAAGAAACATCTGTTTGGCTACAACATTTTAATCCTGGTATCTATGTAGAGTTTAAATATACTGCATTCATTAAAATTTCAAGAAATTTATTTATGAAGTATATACACAGATATACAATTTACTAAATGATGAATACAAACACGTAAAACCATATTTGTTTAACAAAATTACCAAAAATGTACATGATGCATGAATTAGTATCTGTTCTCAAAATATCAATGTTATTATTTAAAATTGGAGTTATCTTCCTTGGTCCATAATTGCTTTCAGTGTTTATACAATGTAATGTTTAATTCCCACTGCAAAATGAATACAAGCTTTACCCTTCAATGCTCACAGGCACTGTGATTAACATAACACAAGGCATCAAAATTTGTAGTACAAAATGTACATGCAAATATAATAATTATAAATTTTCATTTTTATTCACTTGGATTGGATAAAATTTTCATATTGACATAATGTACACATGTACCTGTCTCACAGGGATATCTTCTCATTTAACAGGAACTTACCCTTGCACATGGGAAGCATTATTTGAATAACATGATAGTAAACAGGTGTTTTGAGTTTTGACATTTTAGAGACTTTTTATGCAATGAACAGTAAACCACTAAACCTTTGAATTTTACTTGGATTATGTCTTGGCGCTATTTAAAGATTTTTAAAATCAATGTCATGAATTTTGGAAGTTTAAAAACAATATGCATCAGTATCAGTTTATAAAGCATCTATGATTGTAAAAGTTTTTGTTAAGGTTACGGAGGAGAGAAATATATCTGTTTGTAACCCTTTATTCAGTGTATTTTCATTTTGAAACCAGCAGTCCTGCATTTATTCAGTATTTCTTTCATCTTATTTTCCTTGTTCTATTTTGATCATTTGATGACAATTTTATATGATGAGTATCAAGCTCCAGCTGCAGGAATGATGGAGCACTTGATCACTATGATTCTTAGATACATAGTCATACATACTGTAGCCAGGAGTGGGGCCAGAATTTGATGTTAGAGAGCACTCCCTAGCAGTAGGAGTAAGAGGTTTTATAGAGGTGGGGTCTGATTCCACCACTACAATAAATTGAACTAAAATATTAATTTTAAAATGCGCAATTAGCACAACTAAAAAGGTGTTTAATTTGAAGCTTTTAATGCCAGTTTAGTAAAATTCAAATTAGATATTAAAAAAGAACAATTAACACAACTCAAAAGGTGTTTAATCACAAAGATATTTAAGCTGATTTCAGTAGAATGGATTTTTTTTACCAATGTTGCACCACTGAGCAAGACCCACAAAGATTGACTCAACATAAGTGTTAATTCTTGGAACTCTAAGACAGATTCAGGGATGGTAATATTAGACTAGGTAATTGAAAGTGTACAGAGTGCCTGAGATATAAGCTATTTCTATTTTGATAGAAAACGAATTCTAAGAAATATTGTTGAATCTACATGTGTATTGTGTTCTTTTTATAACACAAGTCAAGAACATTCAAATGAAATGAATGGTTTCTTTTTTTTTTTAATTTTGTGTTAATTTTCATGCTGTTGTTTAATCAATTAGTTGAAAAGAAATACATGTGATATAGAAACACTAAGGGCTTGTTCTGGTGGAGTGAAGCCAATGTGATTTTTTTTGGAAAAGGGGGGTGGGGTTAAAAATGGTTGAAATATAAAAAGAAGATGTGGTATGATTGCCAGTGAGACTACTCTTCAAGAGAGAACAAATGACACAGAAATTAACAACTATAGGTCACAGTATGGTCTTCAACAATTAGAAAAACCCATACCACATAGTCAGCAATAAAAGGCTCCAACAATTCCAAATTAGAAAACTGACAGCCTAATTTATGTACAAAATATGGATGAAAAACAAATATGTCAAACAGCAACAAATGACAACCCCTAAATTACAGGTTTCATAACATGCACATATAAAGTGGCAGGGTTATTTAAAACTAGTTTGAAGCAACCAACCCTCCCCTAAACTGGGACAGTGGTGTAACAATACAACATAAGAACAAACTATAAAAATCAGATGAAAAAGGCTGAACTGATCAAAGAGATACAGTACGTTTGTAATAACATTTTTATTTTTAGGTTAAGATTGCATGAAATGCAATCATGACTTGATATCTAAATCTTCCACAGCTACCATTTTGATACACAAAATATAGTGCATTGATCATAACATTCAATACATTTCAAGAAATTTATCAATGTAGTATATGGTCAGTTATTCAAGGCACAAAATGATGTTACTCTTGTCAAGAAAATTACATAACTTTTGCAAGGTGCAGGAATCTTATAACTGTTCTAAAAATATAATTGATGTCATTGTTTAATTCATCTTTAAAAATTGGATTTATCTTCCTTTGTCTACAATTTTTGTTAAACTACAACCAATGCAATATTTAATTCTACATCTCTCTGATAAATTGAAGCAATCTTTACCCTCAGTGCTTACAAGCACTTTGATTATTGAAATGGTATAAGAAACTGGGATGCACATCATTTTTATGATCGACTAAAACTGGAACTTTTCTTCTTGAGATTCATTTAACCCATTTCAAGCAAAGTCAGATCTGTGGTCTTTGATATCTAAGAAGTTTGGTTTATGATAGTCCACTGATAAACCCAAGGTGAAAAGTAGGTGAGGATTGAGGTCTTAAAATAATAATTTAACCCTGCCCTATTATTTTTATGTACCTTTGTCCAAGTCATGTTCCTTGTCAGAGGTAGACATGATGTACAGACACCAAATAAATCTAGAGTTATTGCCCTTAGATCATGTCGACCACAAATTATGCAGATGACAAATTAATTGTTTGATTAATAATGAATTTCAGACTAAATATGATTTAATGAAATATTAATCAATATTGTTTGTATAAAAATGAAAGTTTGATTATGCTTTATGCACAGTCATATATTGATAGTATCGGCTAGTACAAGTTTTGACTTGTTTGTATAATTGATTAAATCAGATTAAAATATTCATGTGTCACTCATGTAACAGGTAAATTTTATCATTCCCGATATTTTTTGTCCTTCAATCCCTTCAATCGGAAACGGTTTAATTGTCTCCAGCAGTTCTCTCCTACCATGCTATATGTAATCGTTTCTACAATATGAAAATAAGAAGATGTGGTTTGATTGTCAAGTAGACAACTATCCCCCAGAGACAATACAATGTAGAAGTTTGTTTGATAAAAACTACTGTTTTCAATCCAGGCTTTTATGTATTTGTCCTACTGTGTTTTTGTCCTGATTCTATCTTCCTGTGACACTGATACCATCTTTATTGAAAGATGAATTGATTGGTCTATATTTGAGGTCCAGAATCTGAAAAAAACCTGATATAAGTGTAAACAGATTTATGTTGCTAAAATATCAAAATATCTTGTTATTAAGGAATTTTTGACTGAATTTTAATCTACTTTTTTCATAATTTTAACTTTTTTATTTTTGAGTTTGAGGTGATATATAGGGATCCTTTCTAGTTATATGTATTTCCCCTGTATATACATGATTGAAGATTCACCAACATATGGCCCAAACTGATTTCTGCAGGTTTCATACAGATTTTTTCATTGATTAATTCATCATCTTACTGTAAATTAATAATTAGATTATAATTGACTTTAAATTATGGGTTTGTTAAAGCTTATTTACAATATCTGGTTTATGTGGTAGTTTTCATTTTCTGATACAAACCATGAAAGTGCAATTGTTTGCACCTGTCCTAAGTCAGGAATCTGATCTTCAGTGGTTGCTGTCTGTTTATATGGTTCATAAGTGTTTCTTGCTTCTTGTTTTTATTAAGTTTAAACAGTTGTTTATCCCTTTTGAATGGTTTTACATTAGTAATTTTTGGAGTCCTTTATAGCTTGCTGTTCTGTGTGAGCCAAGGCTCTGTTTTGAAAGCTGTACCTTGACCTATAATGGTTTACTTTTATAAATTGTTATTTGGATGAAGAGTTGTCCCATTGTACCACATTTTCCTATATCTAAGTACCTCTGTCTGTACTGGTAGATTCCTTCATTATTTGTACCACCCCTTTAGAGTTGTGAGGGTACAGAAGCTAGAACCTATTTGTACCACTCCTTTAGAGCTGTAAGGGTACATAAGAACCTATCTAAACTCCCTATCTGTTTTAATGGAATTGTGTCGCTAAGGTATTTACTAGGACAATCAACTGTAATTGGTACATTAATCTATTGATTTCCTGTTATTGATGAGGTAAGGGGCCATGTGTACCAGATTGTTGAACCTAGTTAATGGAAGGCCCCCAAGTCATTAGTGAATTACATGCTGATAGGAGATTGTTTTCATGATACATGTACATGTACATCATCACCAATTCTGTGATAACGATTTAGTGTCAACATATGTGTGCTTTACCTGCATGAGAAAGCCAAGTACTTTTTGTGATTTTATCTTTCTTCAATAGTGTTTGTCTTGCCTAGAAATATTTGTGAAAAGTTTAATGAAATAATGTACTCTTAATTCAGAAATTATTGCGAAAAATGCAACAGAGTTGTAAATGCAATAATTTAAACTCGCATTTTAGAATATTTTTATTAAATTATATGAATAAAACAGGATTTTTCTCAATATCGTAAGAATTAAAATCGCATTTAAGTCTAAAATGACAAAATCTCAATAATTAATACATGCAATAATTTCTGAATTTACAGTAATTTATGGAAAATATTTAACATGACATAGTTGTATTAAAAGATTGTTCCGAATCAGTAAATGATTAGAACTGATTTCCCAGTTTCTTATATACATGTATATTGTCTCTGATTTAGAAAATGTACATTGAAATAATTTTTGTGACCTTCACAAGCTCCTATCATTAATAATGTACTTAAGTAACCTTTGTAATATTATTATTATTCTCTTATCATTAATAATGTCCTTTGCAATATTATTATTATGCAAGTACACCACATTGTATTTTGCCAAGTTGATGGAAAACTTGGTCATGTTTAACCTTTATAGAAAAAGATAAATAATTTGTTGATAGAAACCAGGATATCTGAGAAGACCTGAACAAATTATATATATAGATATATGATTCTTTTTATACTGAAAGTCCAGTCCATGCTAAGGTGGTGGCTGCTTATAAAAGAGGTACTTAACTTACTAATAGGAGGGATTTGAAGTTTACTTGTTAATCAGATCCTACATGATACATCCTCACTTCACAGTACTCCTGCTTTTAATTTAGCTTCTTTTCATATCATACATATATATTGATGATTTGAATATTCATGAAATAGTTGCCACTTGACATACAGCAGTCAATCAAACAATTAGAGAAAAGGAACATGAACAGTTTATTACCAAATAGTATTGAAATGTGTTACACCAGGTACAAATATATTTGGGCTTTTTACAATAAGCTTCAAATCTTTTAGACTGTCCCCTGTTGAGATAAATACTATTCAAAAAAACATTATCATATTTGTCTGTATTTTTGTCATGGTACATTTCACTATTTAAGGGAACAACAAAAATGATGCAATAACCCCTGTCAGTGCCTGTCACCAATTTATGTTTGGGTCTTCAGAACAATTTTTAAAAGTGCACATGAGAAGTAAACATTTCAATGAAAAGGTTGCTTGAATAATGACTAGTATGCATTTAAATTAATATAAATATAATTATACCCTTTTGATGTGCACATCAAAGAAAGTCTTGGAAATCACTCCCAATCAGTAAAGTTTCAAGAAAAAACACTACCTTATTTGGAGGGTACATAATTTTCTGCATACATGTTTTTAATAAGTGTGATTTATATTGTAGATATTCTTATGAAAATCTATTACAAGCTTTCTATTTCAATATGTCAGTTGCAGTTTACAAGTTTAACATCCTAGTTCAACAATAGTACAATTATATCAGGAAATCTTATTTTGTTGTATTATGTTATCTTATATGTTGTTTATGTTCAAATGTATAAGTATTTCTCTCTTTTGCTCTATTGTTTTTATACACCCCCTAGGATTGTTTTTCTTACAACATGTATGCATGCTTGCATAGATTGTATCAAACTTCAATGTGTTCTCCTTGTTTACATTAGGACTGAAGCAAAGATGTTTAGGTACTATTGTAATAGAATCAAATGTCTGTCTTTTGGAGCATTTTGAAAATGGCATAGCTATAGGAATATAGGTTAGGGTGGGGCTGGGCACTCACAAACATATTTAACCCTGTCACCTCCTTTATGTACCTGTCCAAAGTAGAGTAATGAAATGATTGTCATTGGTTCATGTCTGTCATATTTGTTTTTTGTAAAAAAAAAAATGGGCCCTTTAGTTTCTGGTTTGAATTGCTTGTTATTTTTATACGACCGCAAATTTTGAAAAAATTTTCGTCGTATATTGCTATCACGTTGGCGTCGTCGTCGTCGTCGGCGTCGTCGTCGGCGTCGTCGTCGTCGTCGTCGTCGTCGTCCGAATACTTTTAGTTTTCGCACTCTAACTTTAGTAAAAGTGAATAGAAATCTATGAAATTTTAACACAAGGTTTATGACCATAAAAGGAAGGCTGGTATTGATTTTGGGAGTTTTGGTCCCAACATTTAGGAATTAGGGGCCAAAAAGGGCCCAAATAAGCATTTTCTTGGTTTTCGCACTATAACTTTAGTTTAAGTTAATAGAAATCTATGAAATTTTGACTCAAGGTTTATAACCACAAAATAAAGGTTGGGATTGATTTTGGGAGTTTTATTTTCAACAGTTTAGGAATAAGGGGCCAAAAAAGGGCCCAAATAAGCATTATAATTGGTTTTCGCACAATAACTTTAGTTAAAGTAAATAGAAATCAATGAAATTTAAACACAATGTTTATGACCACAAAAGGAAGGTTGGTATTGATTTTGGGAGTTTCGGTCCCAACAGTTTAGGAATTAGGGGCCAAAAAGGGACCCAAATAAGCATTTTTCTTGGTTTTCGCACCATAGCGTTAGTATAAGTAAATAGAAATCTATGAAATTTAAACACAAGGTTTATGACTATAAAAGGAAGGTTGGTATTGATTTTGGAAGTTTTGGTCCCAACAGTTAAGGAAAAAGGGGCCCAAAGGGTCCAAAATTAAACTTTGTTTGATTTCATCAAAATTGAATAATTGGGGTTCTTTAATATGCCGAATCTAACTGTGTATGTAGATTCTTAATTTTTGGTCCCGTTTTCAAATTGGTCTACATTAAGGTCCAAAGGGTCCAAAATTAAACTTAGTTTGATTTTAACAAAAATTGAAACCTTGGGGTTCTTTGATATGCTGAATCTAAAAATGTACTTAGATTTTTGATTATTGGCCCAGTTTTCAAGTTGGCCTAAATCGGGGTCCGAAATTAAACATTGTTTGATTTCATCAAAAATTGAATAATTGGTGTTCTTTAATATGCCAAATCTAACTGTGTATGTAGATTCTTAATTTTTGGTCCAGTTTTAAAATTGGTCTAAATTAAAGTGCAAAGGGTCCAAAATTAAACTAAGTTTGATTTTAACAAAAAATAAATTCTTGGGCCTCTTTGATATGCTGAATCTAAACATGTACTTAGATTTTTGATTATGGGCCCAGTTTTCAAGTTGGTCCAAATCAGGATCTAAAATTATTATATTAAGTATTGTGCAATAGCAAGTCTTTTCAATTGCACAGTATTGTGCAATGGCAAGAAATATCTAATTTCACAATATTGTGAAATAGCAAATTTTTTTTTAATTAAGAGTTATCTTTCTTTGTCCAGTATAGTAAGCAAGAAATATCTGCAAGAATTTTTTTTAATTGGAGTTATCTTTCTTTGTCCAGAATCAACTTAAATCTTTGTTATATACAATATACAATATATATTCACTTTTTACTACCAACTGATAAATTTAAATAATCTTTACCATTCAGTGATAACAAGCAGTTTTTTTACATCATGTATTTAAATGAGTAGTAATTGTTGCAAACTCCATTAGAATATTTTAATTGAAATTAGTTTTGGAATAAGGGAAAGGGGGATGTGAATAAAAAATTGGGTTAAATTTTTCTCATTTGAAATTTCATAAATAAAAAGAAAATTTCTTCAAACATTTTTTTGAGAGGATTAATATTCAACAGCATAGTGAATTGCTCTAAGAGAAAACAAAAATTTTAAGTTCATTTGAATACATTCATTCTGTGTCAGAAACCTATGCTGTGTCAACTATTTAATCACAATCCAAATTTAGAGCGGAATCCAGCTTGAATGTTGTGTCCATACTTGCCCCAACCGTTCAGGGTTCAACCTCTGCGGTCGTATAAAGCTACGCCCTGCGGAGCATCTGGTTCATATATGGGCCTATTATAGCAGACTATAGGTATGGAGTTTTCTCAATGTTAAAGTCGTACTTTGACCTATAATTTCTAATATATATCCACGTCATTTAAATTCTACTGAACAGTTGTCTTATTTTCCATCATACCATATCTTCAAAACATCTTTTGGTTTTTTGTGGCATTGAGTTGCTTTGTCATTGATGTAGGCGTCATATTTCTTTTTATTCATATTAAGATTCTTTCTCCAAATTCTATTCAATCAAATATTCTTTAGGTAGATCTGTTGTACTTTTAAAACCCACCAAAATACTATATCACATGTTATGGTATATTGTACATGTTACCTGGAAATAAAAGTGTTATTTTTAGTCGGATGACTAAGTGTATTGAAACAAACGATTGTAAAACTTTACAGGAAATTTGTAAATTCTTTTACCTTGGGTTGTAAATAAATATGACCCAATACACAAACACTTGTAAACATATTTCAAAGTGAGAGATATGCTTCAGTGATCTGTCATAACAGTCTGTAAAGTTAAAAGAAGTAGAAAGCTTAAGACACTTATCAAAGAGGCATTATAGAACTGAAAACAGGGGGTCTGTTATACAAATAAATTGTTTTACTTTTATACTATAGCTTCTCTTTGAGTTTTTGGAGCCACATTTGTATGTCCCATTTATGAGCATTATGTACCATAGTTTGTTTGATTTTTCCATTGTAAAGGTGTGAGGGTATCTACAAAAGTTTTCTGGTCTGTGCGTCTGTTCGTCTGTCCCGTTTCAAGGTTAAAGTTTTTGGTAGAGGTAGTTTTTGATGAAGTGGAAGTTTTTACCCCATTTTCATGGTCCACTGAAAATGATAATGCAGATGGGGCATTTATGTACTAGGGACACATTCTAGTTTTGTTGTTGCTATGATTATTTCAGTCATCTACTGTAGATTTTGTGGACTGAGGAAAACTTGCATTTCTGTGGATATTTGATAATTGGTGGTTCTGCAAAATTCTGCATACACACTATAGCTAATAGAGAATATTTTTAGTTGTTCATCTGTACATACCAACAAAACAACAAAAATTGGTTTCCCACCAATAATAATGAATCCACAGTATTATGTTTATTTTTTCACACAAATCTGTTTATTAAACAATAAACTATACATTTGTTTGTTGTTTGTAAACAACTATTTTCTCTTAGATATGTTGAATTTTGACTTATAATATGTTTACTACATGTACTAGATAAGTGTAATTTGTACTTGACCTATAATCTAGCTCTAGGCTTACTGATACACCTTTCCCTGCAATAAACTCTTTTTATTAATCCTATAAAATTACATAACCAAACTGTATTATGGCTAGCTTAGCATAATCAACATTGTGTTTGCTTATAAACCTTGCCGCTTAAAGGTAGATATTAGGTACTAAAGGCTAATGAAGAATGAACCTGAATGAACTTTAATTTGAAGTGATTGTAAATGTTTTGAATAATAAACAAACATTTATTTTTGATTACTGGTTGTTACATTTAAATCATATATTAAATAATGGTGTTTTAATAAGTGCCATGATCCCGTTGATAAGAGTAACGTTACATTAAAACATTAAACATTTTTCTATGAATCTTTTTCAAATGATTTCAGTGTTGGGAGAAAATTGTTTGGCAAAAAGAAACTATTTTTATTTTAATTATCATAATTAAATATTATGCAAATTATTGTAAAAAAAAATTTCAGGTTTAATTGTTTCGTAAAAGTTTTATTTGATTTCTAGTTTTTTATCTTTTTTCAAAAGTACAGGATATCAATCTTTTAGAAAATCAAAATCAAAAATAGAAATTGTTTTAAGTCAATGTGGGTGTCTTAAAAGATAAAAAGACAGGAAAAAACTTTGACGTGTTCCTTAAGAAATCTATGTTAGAATATTGTCCTGATTCCGTATTTCAATACAACAAAAGAGGATTAGTTGTAATTATATAAGCTTACCCGTTCACCGATTTAAACAAGGTCACTGTTCATATCTTTATAGTGGACATTGACATCAGTCATATTACTGTACACTTTACTGGACATTTACATTACTAAGTTCAATTAGTAGTAACATTATGCATTTTACCAAGTTCAATTATTTTTAATTTGTTGCTTAGGGTAATGGTATTTTCAGCAGTCCAAAGGTTATATAATGTTTCAAAGTTTTATATACGCTGCATAACCTTGTCCAATGTTTTATCTAACACAAATATTTTTTTAAATATTAAGAGAAAGGGTACAGTTTGTTTTCACAGGTTTTCATTGTTTTCCTCGTATAATTATCAACAGGACTTATATTTTAAAGTTAATAGATTTGTATATGTAAATAATAATATAAATCCTAAATACAGTTACATATACAGTACAGTCAAAAAGTTACAAATACAAATACTGTTTGGAAGTTTAGCGTGCATGGTGTTCATTTTCGCTGATCTATTTTGCATTATTGTTTAGGGGCCCACTGAAGCCTACTTCAGTGGGTAATTTTCTTGTAGGGTTAATTCATCTTAGACCCATTGGTGGCCTTGGACTGTTTTCTGCACTTTTGTCAGATTTTTGTCTCTTGGACACATTCCCGGTTTCCATTCTTTGCAGAAAGAAACTTATAGATTTCATTACAAAATTGTTGACTTTTAGGGAAGTGGCAAGTTTCAAAGATAAATTTTAAGAGGCATGATTGTCCAAAAATGGCATAAAATGATACGTCAGACATCTTACTGGTTAATGGTACATGTATTTCAGCATTTTTGAAAGGTCTAATACCGAATTATATATGCTTGTCTATTGGTTTAAGATATGACCCCTCACAATGTGTTGTCTTTTTTTATTGTATTGTTAGGTTGCTGTGGTTGTGATGAACATATATCTCTATTTACTCCCATACTGTAAAACGATTTATTTTCATAGAAATTTAATTTCATGATTTTATAAAAGGCCAATCCTCATACCTGCCAACTTTTCAAAATGCCCATGGCGGTTTTGCGTTTATGATGGCTGTCATAGTCATAAAAAACCATCAAGGGGGCCTTCAAATACATTTTAATGTTGTTTTTTGACTTCTTCATACTTTCATAAGCTAAATGTCATTGAAAAATTAATTGTTTTGTTTAAAATTGTGGACAAAATTTCTCTTTCAAAATTTCAATTTTGGAGCCTCCATGGCAGAAATCCCTAGCAAATAGTGACAGTTGGCACGTATGAATCCTGTTTGCCAGGTTTTATTGTTCGTGTTTATCTTTTCCTGGTAATCTTATCTGCCCAATAGATATATTATATTGGAGGAACACTTTTTTTTATGATTTTATCTTATTCATGAAATTAGTGAAAATAAACCCCAGGCAAAATTTCCCACTTAGTAATATCCTTGTAATGTATTGTTAAACACAGACGATTTTAAATGTTCAGAAAAAGGTTATAGTTTATTTCAAAGGACAACATTAAGTTTTAGATTTGAAATAAACAAATAATTAGTAATGTTGTTAAGATTATAATACAGCATTATAACAATTACCAATATTAATATGTTGGGCATCTGTCCAAGAGCAAGAAATGCTTACTTGAGAAGTGTTAAGCATCTTTATAGTCTATTCAACACCAAAATCTTTTCAAACTATTAGTCATATAAGTCTAGAGACCAATATTCCAACATTTGTCTAATGTGTTAATTTACAGGCATGGATCCAGCCATTTTAAAAAGGGGGATTCCAACTTTATATCCCCATTCAAATGCATTGATCGGCCAAAAAAGGGGGTTCCAAACCCCCTCCCCCCCTGGATCCACCAATGAATTTTGCAAAAAATTACTAGTCGGAATAGCATTTTACTAGTTTTGGGTATTGGACTAGAGGTTTACAGTGGAGAGTATTTAAGGGTAATATGCATGAAATATGATTATTTACTAGTTTGCAGTTTGCTCGAAGGTCTAGTTATAATTTTGAAAATAATATTGGACTTGGACTTCAGTTGAATATCTCTGTCAGGGCCTGTTGGATGAGAATGAGTCATTGGGATTATAGCAGTTTTGTTCATCTAAATAACACAATGCTGCAGGGTCTGAAACATGACTGATGATGTATGGTAAATGTCATTGACATAAAATGAAATATCAGCAAATATTGAAATTAGAAGTCAATGTGGATTTTTTTTCTATGCAGCGATCATAAAAGTTGTAAAAATGAGGCCCTAATTAGTCAAAAGCTTCTACTTTTTATTGATAACAAGGCAATGTCTTTGATATACAGCCTTCTTTTTCTGGTTATCATATTATGTGTCTTGTTTAGTTGACACATACCAGTGGTGGATCCAAGGGGGGAGGGGGTGGTTGTTGTGGGTCCGAAGGTTGAAGTCATAAAACTTTGCTCAGTGCTTGGAGCACAAAAATCATGCTCGAAACACCAAACCCTGTATTTTGATTGGTTGATTCTAGAGTCTGAGTATAAAAATCTTTCTCGAAAGTTTTATGACCATTAAATGCCAGGATTTTTTTTGTCAATCAATTGTCAACATATAGTTGAAACCCCCTTTTACCTTGGTTTGGACCCCCCCCCCTTTTTGCATACATCAATGTATATTTTTCTCCATACTAGGATATGTAAATACAGATTATTATTAGACTTATAGCTATATTCTCTGTTGGATAGTTGTCTCTTTGGCAATCAACATCTAATTTTATGTTTATACCAGCCATTGAACCTATGTAAAAGTCTTTAGGATATTAAAGTCACCACTTATCACACTAAAACTATCTGTCAATACATTTTAATGCAAATTTAAGTTTTAAATTACATATAATTGAACAGTTTGTCATTAAATCTTTTATTTCATGATGTTTTTCATTATTTTCTAGGTTTAAAAATGGACGTTTGGTGTTTAAGTGATACAACGTACTCTGCTGGCAGAAATTCATCATTATGGTGTTGCTATTAATGATTGTTTTGTGATGAGGTCGCACCAGATTTCAAGGCCAAATTTAGAGAACATGACAAAAGCAGTGAATCAAATAAACCAGGATTATTGTTTCATTTTAAGGGTGCAATCAACAGTTTTTTTCTATGACGTCATATTTTGAGGGACCATCTATGATTGACCCTTAGTGGTGTTAATGTTAATGAAGATACTTGTATAAAACTAGATATCATTAGAATCAGAATTTTCTCTAGTTTATAATGAAATAAAAATAAATTGTACTTTTAATAGTACCAAAAAGTTTTATCCAGAGAAAATGGGGAAAACATTGTCTAATCTATGCATAAAAAACATGAAATCAGGCCATGTGCACACCCATGCAGACATGATACATGCACATTTTTCATATTCAAAACTGTATGAATTTCATAGGTTTTTACCTGGTCTTTCTAAAAATTTATGCTTCAGGCTACGTTCGCCTGCTCCGAAAAGAGCTACAGTGGGCGCAAATAAGTTTTGCACTTTTCACTGCCAAAAAAACAGGATGTTTACAGTTTGTCTCCCCTTAAAACATGTGTATTTAATCTAATTTTTAAAAATTATTTAAATCATTCAACCTGTTCTAATTGAAGCTAATTAACTTATTTTTACAATCAAATATAAAAAACATGATACTTTTTTACCAATTATGTTGATAAAAAGGGGCTTCCCTCCAAGTCTATTTTTAGTCGGGGAATAACCCCTAGTTTTTTATACGAAACTGTTTATAGCACCCTTAAGCAAAACCTTGTATGCGATATATAAAAACTTCTCAGCTTTTATGAATCTGTACACAATACAGATTAAAATTATGTCTTACTTTAAGGATTGTGACCCCGAATGGTGAAACTACAGCTAATTTTATATGTCGCATAGTTGTGGTATTTTGGCCAGTGGCAAATAGTTTAACTGGCATATTCCAAACATTTCCTGTATCCTATTGTCATCAGTTTATTTCAAAAGAAAAAACATAAAATTGGGTTTCTTTTGAATAAATAGAATAAAAACTGTAAAATAAGCATAAATAAAGTTACTTTAAACATCTTTTGTCCCTATTATTATATGAACTAAGTTGTAGCTGAGTTGAGAAAAATATTGAAATAGTGTATTTCTTATATATGATACTTGGAGCCTTTTAACTATAAAAAGTACAAAAAATATAAATTAATGAAAAAAAATCCATGTTACACTAATCAGTAGTACAGGCCAAAGAAGAAAAAATCAACCCTTTGCATGTGCAACTTTTGGTTCCATATATAGGAGAGAATTAATAAAAGTATCATGACGTCGCAATAAGCTGAAAAACTTCAAAATTTGAACAGAGTCTGGTTTTCTTATATCTGGTTGCTATGTACAAATCTGTAATATTTGCATTAAATATACCAAACTGATGCTTTAAAATTAATGTACACATGCCATACAATATTTTTCAGAATTGTTTTAGTCTATTCACTAACACATTTCTATGTGAAAACCTCACTATATTATATGTTTGTCCCTTTAAGCAAAACCTTGTATGCGATATATAAAAACTTCTCAGCTTTTATGAATCTGTACACAATACAGATTAAAATTATGTCTTACTTTAAGGATTGTGACCCGAATGGTGAAACTACAGCTAATTTTATATGTCGCATAGTTGTGGTATTTTGGCCAGTGGCAAATAGTTTAACTGGCATATTCCAAACATTTCCTGTATCCTATTGTCATCAGTTTATTTCAAAAGAAAAAACATAAAATTGGGTTTCTTTTGAATAAATAGAATAAAAACTGTAAAATAAGCATAAATAAAGTTACTTTAAACATCTTTTGTCCCTATTATTATATGAACTAAGTTGTAGCTGAGTTGAGAAAAATATTGAAATAGTGTATTTCTTATATATGATACTTGGAGCCTTTTAACTATAAAAAGTACAAAAAATATAAATTAATGAAAAAAAATCCATGTTACACTAATCAGTAGTACAGGCCAAAGAAGAAAAAATCAACCCTTTGCATGTGCAACTTTTGGTTCCATATATAGGAGAGAATTAATAAAAGTATCATGACGTCGCAATAAGCTGAAAAACTTCAAAATTTGAACAGAGTCTGGTTTTCTTATATCTGGTTGCTATGTACAAATCTGTAATATTTGCATTAAATATACCAAACTGATGCTTTAAAATTAATGTACACATGCCATACAATATTTTTCAGAATTGTTTTAGTCTATTCACTAACACATTTCTATGTGAAAACCTCACTATATTATATGTTTGTCCCTTTAAGGGTGCAATCAACAGTTTTTTTTCTATGACGTCATATTTTGAGGGACCATCTATGATTGACCCTTAGTGGTGTTAATGTTAATGAAGATACTTGTATAAAACTAGATATCATTAGAATCAGAATTTTCTCTAGTTTATAATGAAATAAAAATAAATTGTACTTTTAATAGTACCAAAAAGTTTTATCCAGAGAAAATGGGGAAAACATTGTCTAATCTATGCATAAAAAACATGAAATCAGGCCATGTGCACACCCATGCAGACATGATACATGCACATTTTTCATATTCAAAACTGTATGAATTTCATAGGTTTTTTACCTGGTCTTTCTAAAAATTTATGCTTCAGGCTACGTTCGCCTGCTCCGAAAAGAGCTACAGTGGGCGCAAATAAGTTTTGCACTTTTCACTGCCAAAAAAAACAGGATGTTTACAGTTTGTCTCCCCTTAAAACATGTGTATTTAATCTAATTTTTAAAAATTATTTAAATCATTCAACCTGTTCTAATTGAAGCTAATTAACTTATTTTTACAATCAAATATAAAAAACATGATACTTTTTTACCAATTTGTGATAAGCTCCCAAGTTATTGTCGGAATAACCTGTTTTTTTACAAAGTTTATGCACTTCAAAACCTGATCTATTAAACTTTTTCAAGTAAATCTAAAATGTTTTTTAAAATAATATAACTTAAATTGCCAAAAAGTAACTAACATTTTTTGTCGCATATTTGTATTTTGCCAGTGCAATTTAAAATATTGAAATAGTGTATTTCTATATTATACTTGAGCCTTTTAATATAAAAATAAAAAAATTAAATTAATGAAAAAAATCATGTTACACTAATCATAGTACGGCCAAGAGAAAAAATCAACCCTTTGCATGTCAACTTTGTTCTATTAGAAGAATTGAAAAAGTTATTTCCTAATATGATATAGCCTTTAAATATAAAACAAAGATTATTAATTTGAAAAAAAATCCATGTTACACTAATAGTTACAGCAAAAAAAAAATCAACCTTATTATGTCAACTTATTATATTATAGAGAATTATTAAAAGTATCATACCACATAGAAACCTAAAACTTAAATTTTGAAAAGCGGTTATTAATTGGTTGCTATTCAATCTGTAATATTTGCATTAATTACCAACTGATGCTTTAAATTAATGTACACATGATACATATTTTCAGAATTTTTTAGTCTATTTAACACATTTCTATGTGAAAACCTCACTAATTTTATTTATTCTAAGGTGCAATCAAAGTTTTTTTCTAGAACGTCATATTTTAGGACCATTATGAATTATCCTTAGTGGTCGTTAATGTTAATGAAATACTGTATAAAACATAGTATCATTTAGAATCAGAATTTATATGTTATAATGAAATAAAATAAATTGTACTTTAATATACCAAAAAGTTTTTCAGGAAAATGGGGAAAACATTGTCTAATCTATGCATAAAAAACATGAAATCAGGCCATTGCACACCCATAAAGACATGATACATGCAATTTTTCATTTCAAAACTGTATGAATTTATAGTTTTTACCTTTCTTATCTAAAAATTTATGCTTAGCTAACGTTCCAAGCTCCGAAAAACTTACTATGGGCCAAAAAAGTATTAAATTTTCACTGCAAAAAAACATTTTTTACATTGTTCGCCTTAAAAACAGTGTATTTAATCAATTTTAAAAATTATTTAAATCATTCAACCTAGTTCTAATTGAAGTAATTAACTTATTTTTACAATCAAATATAAAAACATGATACTTTTTTACCAATTATGTTGATAAAAAGGTGGCTTCCCTCAAGTATATTTTTAATCGGGAATAACCCCTATTTTTTTATACGAAACTTTTATAGCACCCTTAAGAAAACCTTAGCATATATAAAAACTTCTCAGCTTTTATGAATCTGACACTATTACAGATTAAAATATTTTACTTTGAAGGAATTGACCCATTGGTGAAACTACAGCTAATTTTAATGCGCATAGTTGTATATTATGCAGTGGACAAAATTTTAACTGGCATATTTCCAAAACATTTACCTGTAATAATTGTCACATTTATTCAAAAGAAAAAACATATAATTGGTTTACTTTTGAATAAATGATAAAAACTTGTAAATAAGCATAAATAAAGTTACTTAAACATCTTTTGTCCCTATTATTAATGAACTAATTGTACTGATTAGAAAAATATTGAAATATGTTAATTTCTTATATATGATATTTGGAGCCTTTTAACTATAAAAAGTACAAAAAATATAATTAATGAAAAAAAATTCCATGTTACACTAATCAGTAGTAAGGCCAAAGAGAAAAAATAACCCTTTGCATTGCAACTTTGTCCAATAAGGAAAATTAATAAATTGTACATGAGTGCAATTAAGCTGAAATTTCAAAATTTGAACAGAGTCTGATTTCTATATCTGGTTGCTAGTTACAATAACTGTAATATTTACATTAAATATACCAAAACTGACTTAAAATTAATGTACACATGCATAAATATTTTTCAGAATATGTTTTAGTTAGTTACTAAACACATTTCTATTGAAACTACTATTATTATGCCTTTCCATTAAACTGTAATCAAATATAAATAACTTCTCAGCTTTTAGAACTGTACAATACAGATTAACATTATGTCTTACTTTAAGGATTGGACCCGAATGGTAAATCACAGTAATTTTCTATTTATAGTGGAAAAAAATTTGGCGTCGGCTAAATAGTCTTAAACTGGCATATTCCAAACATTCATGTACCTATTGTCAATCATTTATTCAAAAGAAAAAACATAAATTGGGTTTCTTTTAAATAAATGAAATAACTGTAATAAAGCATAAATAAAGTTACTTTAAACATCTTTTTCTAAATTATGTTAATGAACTAAGTTTAGCTGATTGAAAAATATTGGAAATAGTGTATTTCTTATATATTATTGAGCCTTTAACATATAAAATTTACAAAAATTATTAATTAAAATGAAAATCCATTGTTACATAATCAGTAGTTACAGGCAAAGAAGAAAAAATCAACCTTTGCATTGTCAATATTGGTTCCAAAATAAATGAGAATTTTAATAAAAGTATCATACGTCGCATTAAGCTGAAAAACTTTCAAAATTTGAACACGAGTTTTTTCTTAATTGGTTGCACTTAACAAAACTAATATTGAATTAAAATTACCAAACTATGCTTTAAATTAATGTAACATTGCCATACAATATTTTTCATAATGGTTTTAAGTCATTCACAACACATTTCTATTGAACATATTTATTTGCATGTTGTCATTTTAAGGGATGCAATCAACATTTTTTTCTATGACCTTTTTAGGGACCATCTATATTGACCCTTAATGGTGTTACTGTTAATGAAGAATTTAATAAAACTAAATATCATTAAATAAATTATTCTTTAGTTTATTAATGAATAAAATAAATTGATTTTAAAATATACCAAAAAGTTTTATCCAGAGAAATATGGGAAACACTTGTCTAATTAAAATAAAAAACATGAAAAATGGACAATGTCATACCCATGCAACAGATACTGGCAACATTTTTCATATTCAAAATGTATGAATTTCATAGGTTTACCTGGTCTTCTAAAAATTTTGCTTCAAAGCGACTTCCAATTTCGAAAAGAGCTACGTGGTCAAATAAGTTTGTCAACTTTTCACTGCCAAAAAACAGATGTTTACATTTGTCTCCTTAAAAACATGTGTATTTATTAATTTTTCAAAAATTTTTTAAATATTTCAACTTATCTAATTGAACTTTAAAACTTATTTTTACAATCAAATATAAAAAACATGATA
>CM034355.1:60919630-60984665 GCA_019925275.1 Mytilus edulis
TTGAGGGACCATCTATGATTGACCCTTAGTGGTGTTAATGTTAATGAAGATACTTGTATAAAACTAGATATCATTAGAATCAGAATTTTCTCTAGTTTATAATGAAATAAAAATAAATTGTACTTTTAATAGTACCAAAAAGTTTTATCCAGAGAAAATGGGGAAAACATTGTCTAATCTATGCATAAAAAACATGAAATCAGGCCATGTGCACACCCATGCAGACATGATACATGCACATTTTTCATATTCAAAACTGTTAAATTTCATAGGTTTTTACCTGGTCTTTCTAAAAATTTATGCTTCAGGCTACGTTCGCCTGCTCCGAAAAGAGCTACAGTGGGTGCAAATAAGTTTTGCACTTTTCACTGCCAAAAAAACAGGATGTTTACAGTTTGTTCCCCTTAAAACATGTGTATTTAATCTAATTTTTAAAAATTATTTAAATCATTCAACCTGTTCTAATTGAAGCTAATTAACTTATTTTTACAATCAAATATAAAAAACATGATACTTTTTTACCAATTATGTTGATAAAAAGGGGCTTCCCTCCAAGTCTATTTTTAGTCGGGGAATAACCCCTAGTTTTTTATACGAAACTGTTTATAGCACCCTTAAGCAAAACCTTGTATGCGATATATAAAAACTTCTCAGCTTTTATGAATCTGTACACAATACAGATTAAAATTATGTCTTACTTTAAGGATTGTGACCCCGAATGGTGAAACTACAGCTAATTTTATATGTCGCATAGTTGTGGTATTTTGGCCAGTGGCAAATAGTTTAACTGGCATATTCCAAACATTTCCTGTATCCTATTGTCATCAGTTTATTTCAAAAGAAAAAACATAAAATTGGGTTTCTTTTGAATAAATAGAATAAAAACTGTAAAATAAGCATAAATAAAGTTACTTTAAACATCTTTTGTCCCTATTATTATATGAACTAAGTTGTAGCTGAGTTGAGAAAAATATTGAAATAGTGTATTTCTTATATATGATACTTGGAGCCTTTTAACTATAAAAAGTACAAAAAATATAAATTAATGAAAAAAAATCCATGTTACACTAATCAGTAGTACAGGCCAAAGAAGAAAAAATCAACCCTTTGCATGTGCAACTTTTGGTTCCATATATAGGAGAGAATTAATAAAAGTATCATGACGTCGCAATAAGCTGAAAAACTTCAAAATTTGAACAGAGTCTGGTTTTCTTATATCTGGTTGCTATGTACAAATCTGTAATATTTGCATTAAATATACCAAACTGATGCTTTAAAATTAATGTACACATGCCATACAATATTTTTCAGAATTGTTTTAGTCTATTCACTAACACATTTCTATGTGAAAACCTCACTATATTATATGTTTGTCCCTTTAAGGGTGCAATCAACAGTTTTTTTCTATGACGTCATATTTTGAGGGACCATCTATGATTGACCCTTAGTGGTGTTAATGTTAATGAAGATACTTGTATAAAACTAGATATCATTAGAATCAGAATTTTCTCTAGTTTATAATGAAATAAAAATAAATTGTACTTTTAATAGTACCAAAAAGTTTTATCCAGAGAAAATGGGGAAAACATTGTCTAATCTATGCATAAAAAACATGAAATCAGGCCATGTGCACACCCATGCAGACATGATACATGCACATTTTTCATATTCAAAACTGTTAAATTTCATAGGTTTTTACCTGGTCTTTCTAAAAATTTATGCTTCAGGCTACGTTCGCCTGCTCCGAAAAGAGCTACAGTGGGTGCAAATAAGTTTTGCACTTTTCACTGCCAAAAAAACAGGATGTTTACAGTTTGTCTCCCCTTAAAACATGTGTATTTAATCTAATTTTTAAAAATTATTTAAATCATTCAACCTGTTCTAATTGAAGCTAATTAACTTATTTTTACAATCAAATATAAAAAACATGATACTTTTTTACCAATTATGTTGATAAAAAGGGGCTTCCCTCCAAGTCTATTTTTAGTCGGGGAATAACCCCTAGTTTTTTATACGAAACTGTTTATAGCACCCTTAAGCAAAACCTTGTATGCGATATATAAAAACTTCTCAGCTTTTATGAATCTGTACACAATACAGATTAAAATTATGTCTTACTTTAAGGATTGTGACCCCGAATGGTGAAACTACAGCTAATTTTATATGTCGCATAGTTGTGGTATTTTGGCCAGTGGCAAATAGTTTAACTGGCATATTCCAAACATTTCCTGTATCCTATTGTCATCAGTTTATTTCAAAAGAAAAAACATAAAATTGGGTTTCTTTTGAATAAATAGAATAAAAACTGTAAAATAAGCATAAATAAAGTTACTTTAAACATCTTTTGTCCCTATTATTATATGAACTAAGTTGTAGCTGAGTTGAGAAAAATATTGAAATAGTGTATTTCTTATATATGATACTTGGAGCCTTTTAACTATAAAAAGTACAAAAAATATAAATTAATGAAAAAAAATCCATGTTACACTAATCAGTAGTACAGGCCAAAGAAGAAAAAATCAACCTTTGCATGTGCAACTTTTGGTTCCATATATAGGAGAGAATTAATAAAAGTATCATGACGTCGCAATAAGCTGAAAAACTTCAAAATTTGAACAGAGTCTGGTTTTCTTATATCTGGTTGCTATGTACAAATCTGTAATATTTGCATTAAATATACCAAACTGATGCTTTAAAATTAATGTACACATGCATACAATATTTTTCAGAATTGTTTTAGTCTATTCACTAACACATTTCTATGTGAAAACCTCACTATATTATATGTTTGTCCCTTTAAGGGTGCAATCAACAGTTTTTTTCTATGACGTCATATTTTGAGGGACCATCTATGATTGACCCTTAGTGGTGTTAATGTTAATGAAGATACTTGTATAAAACTAGATATCATTAGAATCAGAATTTTCTCTAGTTTATAATGAAATAAAAATAAATTGTACTTTTAATAGTACCAAAAAAGTTTTATCCAGAGAAAATGGGGAAAACATTGTCTAATCTATGCATAAAAAACATGAAATCAGGCCATGTGCACACCCATGCAGACATGATACATGCACATTTTTCATATTCAAAACTGTTAAATTTCATAGGTTTTTACCTGGTCTTTCTAAAAATTTATGCTTCAGGCTACGTTCGCCTGCTCCGAAAAGAGCTACAGTGGGTGCAAATAAGTTTTGCACTTTTCACTGCCAAAAAAACAGGATGTTTACAGTTTGTCTCCCCTTAAAAACATGTGTATTTAATCTAATTTTTAAAAATTATTTAAATCATTCAACCTGTTCTAATTGAAGCTAATTAACTTATTTTTACAATCAAATATAAAAAACATGATACTTTTTTACCAATTATGTTGATAAAAAGGGGCTTCCCTCCAAGTCTATTTTTAGTCGGGGAATAACCCCTAGTTTTTTATACGAAACTGTTTATAGCACCCTTAAGCAAAACCTTGTATGCGATATATAAAAACTTCTCGCTTTTATGAATCTGTACACAATACAGATTAAAATTATGTCTTACTTTAAGGATTGTGACCCGAATGGTGAAACTACAGCTAATTTTATTATGTCGCATAGTTGTGGTATTTTGGCCAGTGGCAAATAGTTTAACTGGCATATTCCAAACATTTCCTGTATCCTATTGTCATCAGTTTATTTCAAAAGAAAAAACATAAAATTGGGTTTCTTTTGAATAAATAGAATAAAAACTGTAAAATAAGCATAAATAAAGTTACTTTAAACATCTTTTGTCCCTATTATTATATGAACTAAGTTGTAGCTGAGTTGAGAAAAATATTGAAATAGTGTATTTCTTATATATGATACTTGGAGCCTTTTAACTATAAAAAGTACAAAAAATATAAATTAATGAAAAAAAATCCATGTTACACTAATCAGTAGTACAGGCCAAAGAAGAAAAAATCAACCCTTTGCATGTGCAACTTTTGGTTCCATATATAGGAGAGAATTAATAAAAGTATCATGACGTCGCAATAAGCTGAAAAACTTCAAAATTTGAACAGAGTCTGGTTTTCTTATATCTGGTTGCTATGTACAAATCTGTAATATTTGCATTAAATATACCAAACTGATGCTTTAAAATTAATGTACACATGCCATACAATATTTTTCAGAATTGTTTTAGTCTATTCACTAACACATTTCTATGTGAAAACCTCACTATATTATATGTTTGTCCCTTTAAGGGTGCAATCAACAGTTTTTTTCTATGACGTCATATTTTGAGGGACCATCTATGATTGACCCTTAGTGGTGTTAATGTTAATGAAGATACTTGTATAAAACTAGATATCATTAGAATCAGAATTTTCTCTAGTTTATAATGAAATAAAAATAAATTGTACTTTTAATAGTACCAAAAAGTTTTATCCAGAGAAAATGGGGAAAACATTGTCTAATCTATGCATAAAAAACATGAAATCAGGCCATGTGCACACCCATGCAGACATGATACATGCACATTTTTCATATTCAAAACTGTTAAATTTCATAGGTTTTTACCTGGTCTTTCTAAAAATTTATGCTTCAGGCTACGTTCGCCTGCTCCGAAAAGAGCTACAGTGGGTGCAAATAAGTTTTGCACTTTTCACTGCCAAAAAAACAGGATGTTTACAGTTTGTCTCCCCTTAAAACATGTGTATTTAATCTAATTTTTAAAAATTATTTAAATCATTCAACCTGTTCTAATTGAAGCTAATTAACTTATTTTTACAATCAAATATAAAAAACATGATACTTTTTTACCAATTATGTTGATAAAAAGGGGCTTCCCTCCAAGTCTATTTTTAGTCGGGGAATAACCCCTAGTTTTTTATACGAAACTGTTTATAGCACCCTTAAGCAAAACCTTGTATGCGATATATAAAAACTTCTCAGCTTTTATGAATCTGTACACAATACAGATTAAAATTATGTCTTACTTTAAGGATTGTGACCCCGAATGGTGAAACTACAGCTAATTTTATATGTCGCATAGTTGTGGTATTTTGGCCAGTGGCAAATAGTTTAACTGGCATATTCCAAACATTTCCTGTATCCTATTGTCATCAGTTTATTTCAAAAGAAAAAACATAAAATTGGGTTTCTTTTGAATAAATAGAAAAAAACTGTAAAATAAGCATAAATAAAGTTACTTTAAACATCTTTTGTCCCTATTATTATATGAACTAAGTTGTAGCTGAGTTGAGAAAAATATTGAAATAGTGTATTTCTTATATATGATACTTGGAGCCTTTTAACTATAAAAAGTACAAAAAATATAAATTAATGAAAAAAAATCCATGTTACACTAATCAGTAGTACAGGCCAAAGAAGAAAAAATCAACCCTTTGCATGTGCAACTTTTGGTTCCATATATAGGAGAGAATTAATAAAAGTATCATGACGTCGCAATAAGCTGAAAAACTTCAAAATTTGAACAGAGTCTGGTTTTCTTATATCTGGTTGCTATGTACAAATCTGTAATATTTGCATTAAATATACCAAACTGATGCTTTAAAATTAATGTACACATGCCATACAATATTTTTCAGAATTGTTTTAGTCTATTCACTAACACATTTCTATGTGAAAACCTCACTATATTATATGTTTGTCCCTTTAAGGGTGCAATCAACAGTTTTTTTCTATGACGTCATATTTTGAGGGACCATCTATGATTGACCCTTAGTGGTGTTAATGTTAATGAAGATACTTGTATAAAACTAGATATCATTAGAATCAGAATTTTCTCTAGTTTATAATGAAATAAAAATAAATTGTACTTTTAATAGTACCAAAAAGTTTTATCCAGAGAAAATGGGGAAAACATTGTCTAATCTATGCATAAAAAACATGAAATCAGGCCATGTGCACACCCATGCAGACATGATACATGCACATTTTTCATATTCAAAACTGTTAAATTTCATAGGTTTTTACCTGGTCTTTCTAAAAATTTATGCTTCAGGCTACGTTCGCCTGCTCCGAAAAGAGCTACAGTGGGTGCAAATAAGTTTTGCACTTTTCACTGCCAAAAAAACAGGATGTTTACAGTTTGTCTCCCCTTAAAACATGTGTATTTAATCTAATTTTTAAAAATTATTTAAATCATTCAACCTGTTCTAATTGAAGCTAATTAACTTATTTTTACAATCAAATATAAAAAACATGATACTTTTTTACCAATTATGTTGATAAAAAGGGGCTTCCCTCCAAGTCTATTTTTAGTCGGGGAATAACCCCTAGTTTTTTATACGAAACTGTTTATAGCACCCTTAAGCAAAACCTTGTATGCGATATATAAAAACTTCTCAGCTTTTATGAATCTGTACACAATACAGATTAAAATTATGTCTTACTTTAAGGATTGTGACCCCGAATGGTGAAACTACAGCTAATTTTATATGTCGCATAGTTGTGGTATTTTGGCCAGTGGCAAATAGTTTAACTGGCATATTCCAAACATTTCCTGTATCCTATTGTCATCAGTTTATTTCAAAAGAAAAAACATAAAATTGGGTTTCTTTTGAATAAATAGAATAAAAACTGTAAAATAAGCATAAATAAAGTTACTTTAAACATCTTTTGTCCCTATTATTATATGAACTAAGTTGTAGCTGAGTTGAGAAAAATATTGAAATAGTGTATTTCTTATATATGATACTTGGAGCCTTTTAACTATAAAAAGTACAAAAAATATAAATTAATGAAAAAAAATCCATGTTACACTAATCAGTAGTACAGGCCAAAGAAGAAAAAATCAACCCTTTGCATGTGCAACTTTTGGTTCCATATATAGGAGAGAATTAATAAAAGTATCATGACGTCGCAATAAGCTGAAAAACTTCAAAATTTGAACAGAGTCTGGTTTTCTTATATCTGGTTGCTATGTACAAATCTGTAATATTTGCATTAAATATACCAAACTGATGCTTTAAAATTAATGTACACATGCCATACAATATTTTTCAGAATTGTTTTAGTCTATTCACTAACACATTTCTATGTGAAAACCTCACTATATTATATGTTTGTCCCTTTAAGGGTGCAATCAACAGTTTTTTTCTATGACGTCATATTTTGAGGGACCATCTATGATTGACCCTTAGTGGTGTTAATGTTAATGAAGATACTTGTATAAAACTAGATATCATTAGAATCAGAATTTTCTCTAGTTTATAATGAAATAAAAATAAATTGTACTTTTAATAGTACCAAAAAGTTTTATCCAGAGAAAATGGGGAAAACATTGTCTAATCTATGCATAAAAAACATGAAATCAGGCCATGTGCACACCCATGCAGACATGATACATGCACATTTTTCATATTCAAAACTGTTAAATTTCATAGGTTTTTACCTGGTCTTTCTAAAAATTTATGCTTCAGGCTACGTTCGCCTGCTCCGAAAAGAGCTACAGTGGGTGCAAATAAGTTTTGCACTTTTCACTGCCAAAAAAACAGGATGTTTACAGTTTGTCTCCCCTTAAAACATGTGTATTTAATCTAATTTTTAAAAATTATTTAAATCATTCAACCTGTTCTAATTGAAGCTAATTAACTTATTTTTACAATCAAATATAAAAAACATGATACTTTTTTACCAATTATGTTGATAAAAAGGGGCTTCCCTCCAAGTCTATTTTTAGTCGGGGAATAACCCCTAGTTTTTTATACGAAACTGTTTATAGCACCCTAATGTATTAATGTATGCAGGAAATGTCTCTGTAATGATTCACAAGTAGTGCTGTCACAGTAAAACTACTCTTGCATGAATAGAAATTCAAGTAGAGATTGACAATATTGTTACAAGCTTGTTACTTTTTTCCTTCTTCCTCCATGAGGATATATATACAAAAGGCCAAGCAAAACAAAATATATGTGTTTTTAAAAGGTTTCCTGAAAGACTCTTTTGGTTTATGATGATGTCTATCATAAACTATGCACCAACATATCAGTTGTAGCAACTTCTTATATACAGACTTGACCAAAACTATTGTCAAATTTTCATTGATGACCAATTATTTAATAGTGTAACCCAAAAAAAATCCAAATTCAGATACGAATCATAAAAAATTGTTTGACAGAAAACCCTAAATACAAAAACAAAATTGTGAGGGAGATAATGTTTGACTCATTTTTACCTTAAATGGTTCAAAGAATAGTGTTTGATAATTTCTTGCTTTTCTTGCAAATTTGATCTTTCACTTTCCAAAGACTTTGCATGAATTCAGTCAGAAACCTTCAAATGTTTTTCTTTTTTGTTGATTTACCAACATGACCACACATAATAGAACTAGAACATAAGGATAATAACATTAATAGTTTATTGACAAATGTGTTAACATAAATAGCTTGCCTTGTATATTCCTTCGGCTTCAGACTTCACAGATTAAGGAGAAAATGTAAAGTTGCACTCTGAGATACAAGGAATTTAGATATGGGCACCCCACCCCTGTTCCCTTTAAAAAAAAATTGCTAGATGCAAGGTACTGTCATTTTTTGTCAAAAACATAGTTATTTACATATTTATGACATCATTGATACATCAAAAACGACATTTTTGGACTCATAAGACTAAATTTTTCAAGGATTGATGAATTCTTCGATATTTTTTCGACTCTTAGGAGCCAAATAATGGTTTATATTAAACCTCCCCCTGTGATTTATGATGACATTCCTGACTATAGAAATAAAAACAAAAATCCTAATAGGGGCTTTAATTTTGATAAGAAAAGATGGGTTGATGTCACAAAAATCATGCTTGAAACATGAACTCCAACAGTTTGATTTGTTGATTTTGGAGTATGAGTACAAAATACTGATTCGATATCTATTGCTCTGGAAGATTTTTTGATTTTATTTGTTTGATTTGTTAAAAAAATGTAACGTTTATCAAGAGATAGTTTTAAGCCAACTGCATGTGATACTGGTTCCATGGAATCTTGTTTTTTCTATCGATGATGATAATCAGAGAACCAAGGTCATAAATACTTTTTTACCCTATAAATAACACTGTTGACTTTACCACATTTAGACATATGTGAAATTATGAATTCAGAAATTAATGCATGCATGTATTATTGCAATTATTGACAGAAATAAGAAATAAATTTATGCAAATTCAGAAAATTTAAATATATGAATAATGGAAAGGAAATGTGATTTCTGGTAAATACTTTACTATTCATTTCACATTTTTCTCAACGGTTAATTAACAGTTATTTATTATTTTTAAGAAATGTAATTTTTTATTTTTTAGGCATAATTTTCTTAAAGTGTGCAATAGCTTTTAAGCACTTTTGTCTATAAAAATGGATTTTCATTTTTGAAAAACATTTCCTTTATATTCTATAGTTATACAATTTGGTAGGTCGTATGTTTCTTGGATCTCTGTTAACAATTGATAATATAAGTGTGTTGATCTCTGTTGACAGTTGAGCATACTATTGTGTAGATCTCTGTTAACAGTCGGTCAATAAATTATTTGGATCTCTTGTTAACAGTTGAACATATTATTGTGTAGATCTCTGTTGACAGTTGAGCATACTATTGTGTAGATCTCTGTTAACAGCCCGTCATTAAATTATTTGGATCTCTTGTTAACAGTTGAACATATTATTGTGTAGATCTCTGTTAACAGTTGAGCATATAATTGTGTAGATCTCTGTTAACAGTCCGTCATTAAATTATTTTGATCTCTTGTTAACAGTTGATCATATAATTTTGTAGATCTCTGTTAACAGTTCAACCAACAACTTCATATTTTTTTGGATCATATTAGTGTTATGTTGTTTGAACTAATCAAAATAAAAGAGGGACCATTAATTTATAATCATTTGAGATTGTGATGTTTTGTACCTTGTAACTTTAATTTTACTTAAGGTAAATTAGAGTTCAAACACCTTGTCAAAACTTAAAATGTCTGTGAACAGAGCCACATGTATTGCATGGTCCTATTTCCTTCTTGAACTTTATACATACTCTTACTAAATTAAAGTGGTCAGGTCATTCACTAAAAAACCTTCATAAAGTGACTCATAGACAGGTTGTGTTAATTGTGACCATTAGAACAATGCCAGCTTTCACATTTATATGTATTCATTTCTGACCGATATCGAGCTGGTATTTGGTTAAAAAAAAGTGAGATCATAAGTGTGAACGTGGTTGATCTTTTGATATCATTGTAGTCAGTTGACAAACAGTTCAAATAGGGTAGTTTTTCTGGTGATATTATTTGGAATTGTTATGTTTAAGTATTATATATAGTCTTTGGAAATTTCAAATTTCTCTATAAGGTTGTTAAAGTAAAGTTTTGAATTGAAAAAATGTAGATATTTTAAACAGAATTGTTACATTCATATACAGGGATAACTTTTGAAAATAACGGTCTGAGTAGCTATTGTCAATTCATGTTTTGAATGACCTAATTCATTATTTTTAGACATTCAAAATCTTGTGACATCCCTTTTCAAACTATTGAACTGGTTTTCAGGTGCAAGGTGAGGGAAAGATACTTATTGAAGACTGAAGTAAATATATTTTGAATAGCATATTAAAAAGCAACAGTCTTGGACTAGTTCAACACAGAGTTCATATTTCATTTCTCATAAACACGTTCTTGTGCATGTAATGTTTGCCACTGGACATTTTTCAACACTAAATTTGTCATCGTCAGCAGTTATAAACAACCACTATCATTAGAAGATCATGTTCATATATAATTTACACTTTGATATGTATAGTGAGGACATTTGTGATACATGTGCACTAACAGTCCTTATTACACCACACATCAAGCAACTAGTTTTAGATGTGATCTCTATCTAGAATTGTGCAATTTCAGGAAAAGATTAACAGAAGTTGGTTTTGATAAGAGATTATGAATTATGAAAGATCAGTTTTATAATAAGGAAATAATGTGTTATTGTATTTCATATTTCATATTGTGTTTTATAAGCTATTTATCTTTATTTTGTTTATTTTTTTAGATCAAATTATTATATGTTTTATATGCATTTTGTTTTGTTTTCTGACTGATTTACTGTTATTTGTAATATACATACATAATGAATTTGTCAATAAAAGGCTACAATAATTATACCATAGAATTGATTAATATTTTAAAACCTGGCATAAATGTACATGTGAAATATGATATAATAATAATGATAACCGAGAGACAACAAAAAAAGCAAACATAGATCAAATATACTGCAGTGCAGGGGGAAAGATTGATTTCTTGGACATTAAATACCTTAAGCATTGCATGTTAAACTATTATTGTTTACAATCAGTACCTTTGTCAAATGGATTTATAGAAAGAAGTATCTATAGATGAAAGCAAGTAAGACATACAAGTCACATCAATCTATAAATTGGACAGTAAATGCATCTTCAAAATTAAAGTGATATGCAGTAAGGTAATCAATATCACATATAGAGAGGTAATGATATCCCTATTAACAACCGCTGGTAGGTAAGGGTTGAGAGCTCACTATATAACTTTTAAGAACCAGTTGGATAAGTTCAATGACTGTCATGTAAAGACTGGATCAAGTGACCATACGTTTTATTGACAGTTAATTTGTTGAGGGTCCAATTCCTGTATCATGTCACATACACAAATATGCCAAATGTACAAGTTTGTCATATCTATGCATCGTAACTCATACATGTTGATTACCTCTGATTCACTACAATAAGAGTAAACTTTTTGCCTAACATCTGCCAGGGTCAATTAACCTTTTGATATCCTGGAGATATACATAGTAACAATGTGTTGTCTTATCATAGTTCACCAAGGTTAAATAAGTATTTATTATAGAATACGATGTACATGTATTAGAAAATATTGAAAAAGCATATTAACAAAAATGATTTGGAAATACACGGTTGGTATATAGACAAATCCTTAGTTGGAAGGTTTTAAAGTAGGAGAGAAAATTATTTCTCTTGCTGCCACTATATAATCAAAAATCTATATTTTATGAGAAGCAATATAGGTATTGTCGTCAAGATCTACCAACCAGCTGCTAGCAAAACAATTTTCTTTTAGATTTAAATTTCAGACGTCTTTTAATTAACACACCGCAAGAAATACCTGATTTTTACAGGTGTCCGTAGGTGACTATTTATACAGTTCGCTGGCCGGAGATAACCTTTCCATTGACTTACTGCCCACTTGTTGACCACAAAAGGTTTTATTGGTAACACAAGTGATTCCAATGTGAAACAGGTGACCAGCAGCAATTAATCAATTGTAATATCGTAATAAATTTGGGTAATTTGACATGGCAGAAATAGTGGTTATACAGTGTGGATCATGGCAGTTATAATTATATTTTACATTCTATGGGTGAACAGAACCTTCTTCAAACATTTAGCGTTATTTATTAATAAGTATGTCTATACAAGTGAGAGGTTTAGCAAGCTTCTAAAACCAGATTTAATCTACCATTTGACCTGGCGGCTGTGCCGCATTAGCGGATCCAAAAGGGGGTCTGGGGGTTAGACCTCCCCCTTTTTGGACAATCAATACATTTGAATGGATACATACAGTTGGAAACCCCCCTTCTTTATCTATATTTTGGCTGGATCCGCTCCTATGGGGATATTCATACCGACCAAGTCCAAGGGACATCTAATTTCCTCCTTCATCGCTTAAAGGCTGACTGAAGATGCTACCGATGATGGGCTAAATATCCCTAAAATACTAAATGTATACTTTAGCTATAATATATAGTTAGCTTACATCTTAAATTTCATTCATTGCATGTTTATTTAACATAACAAAATGCATCAAACGCTTTCATGTATAACGTTTCAGGTTTAAATAAAAGTAAAATTTCCTTTACTAAAATAAATACTAGTATACCAATGAGGGATACTGATATCATAAGTTTGTCAAAAATTTACCACAAACAGATTTATTCTGGAAGTATGATTCATGACAACTGCTAACGCCACATTCCGGCCTGTGGCTGAGAAATTAAACATCACACATTGAAAATACAAACAATCACCCGTGTCTAGAATTTGCAGTACAACTTGCGTGCTGTATACCATAGGCATATTCGTGGCAGCAACCCCCTTTTTATTGTGCTAAATGTATGGTATGCAGTCCTACTAATACTGCCGTATTGATCCCCTTTTTTTTTACAAACTATGTTAATTTTATAGATCTTTATAGTGTTACTAGTAGATCTTTTATAGGCTCGGTTTTTTTTCTCGACATCGGGGCTCTTTTTGAACAAACACTTGTCTATTGTTGGAAACTCTTATATTGACCTACTTTTCTGAAAATACAAATGAGATACGTATATGTGTCTTTTTAATACAAATATAAGTATAGATACTATAGGGTATGATTGTCAATGGGACAACTATCCACCCGAGTTCAAATGACGTGGATGTAGGTAATTACTCCTTTCTTTATACCTAGTCCGAGATTACTCTGACGTCCACCGGCTGTTTTGCCAGACAAGCTGGGACCGTCCAAAAAAGCCGTTGGACTACTGTATACCCAAATTATAGATTGAGACTTTAAACAAATATAACCAGTAACAGGTCACCGTTCGGCCTTCAACAATGAAAATATCTGATACTGCATATATAATCAGCTATAAAAAGGCCATGACATAAAATGTGAAACAATTTTGATTTTTGTCTCGACGTATACCCATATCTGTTCAGATCATTTAAATCGTTTGAAAAGATACGCACTCGAAACAAAACGGTGGAAAGCTAAAGACATAAAACCATTGAAACTCTTAAGTGGTCTGGAAATAGTTGAATCAGCAGTTCTTTACACAGAGTCTGCTTGAGTACCTCGGAAATATTAGGTATTCTTCAAATGCGGATATAGGGTGTCAGGGTGCCCCCTCCTATTGAGCTAGATCTATATGGTTAATGCGTAGACCTTTAACATGTTGGATTCATTTCATACTTTGTATAGTTGCCCCCCCCTTTTCCGCTTTCAAAATCCTTGATCCGCATCTGAAGTTCTAAATTTTTAGATTGTTTACATATTTTAACGATACAAAAAATAAAGGTTTTCGGAATTTTCCTGGACCAGAAAGGATTTGGGTAAGGCACTAATTTAATAATACCAGAGACATATAATACATGTCTCTGATAATACAGATGTTTTTTGCATTTCTTTATAGCGATTGTAAATGCCAATTTAATGTAAACTACCTCGTGATATACAATCTACATGATCACGAGAAAATGAAAATTAAATCTGCAAAAAATAAAATCCAGAGTATTCAAATTTTTATTTTCAGATATAACGCCGAAATATTTTTAATTATATTTCCAGCTTTTATTTAATTTTATTCGATGAAACATAACTTTCGAGAAAATTATTCAATTAATTGTTTTAATTTCATGGTTTCTGATGATTCGGTGATGTTTCATGCGTATCTTATAGGTGCTAATGTTTACCAATGATATGCGAAATGGAAATTGATTATTTTCTGCTGAATAATCAGATTGATCAGTCCATGGTAATCATCTGTAATAAACATTTTATTTATAGTTCAACGTCCTCGTGTAGCTCTCACTTTCACTTCTTTCACGTATAGTTCGTCATTATTGATCTCCGAAAAGGTGAAAAGGGTAAAAGTTTAACGTCCTGGTTATTATACCCAAGTTGCGTGGATTTATTTTAAATTATCTATATTTACATGATAAAAACCTGTACATATAAAACGGTGTTACATAAGCGTCTAATACTATTCTTGTAATTAATTCATTCAGTGTGGGTTCTTTTTGGTTATTTTACTTCTGTACTGTCAATAAAAAAAATATGAATGAAATTTTCCATCTACAAGACGGATTTTATTTTTCTCGGGTATATATGATTTCTCCATAATTTCCTTTAACATCTGTGTGATTTTATTCCGACACATTTCCTCTCCTTTTTGCACTATATGATGGGTACATAATGTTTTCCTTTTTCATCGTGGTTTTGTAGTACGTTTTCTATTGTTTTTTTGTTTTTTTGCATTTGTTAAGGCATTTGCAAATGAAATGAATAGATAAGTATTCAATTGCAGCATGACTTTACAAAACGCCTTATTTGTACATAACAAAAAACAAGAATAAAAAGGGGGAATGTGTCCAAGAGACAACAACCCGACCAAAAAGCACCGAAAACACAGCAGAGGCATTCAATGGGTTCGGAGTCGGACTTCGGCTGGTCCCAAAAAACAATAAAGTATACATTGCGAAATGGAAATTTTGGGAATTTCGGATCCTCAATGCTCTTCAACTTTGTACTTGTTTGGCTTTATAAATATTTTGATATGAGTGTCACTGATGAGTCTTATGTAGACGAAAAGCGCGCCTGGAGTACTAAATTATAATCCTGGTTCCTTTGATAACTTTTTATGGCCACCACAAGTTAAGTTGTTTTATTGTAACACAGTAAAAAACACCTCAATAATGCTTGAGTATAAGAGATTGATGATTGATTTTTGATTACTTAACGTCCAGTGGCAAATATTTCATGCATGTTCAAGACTAAGACAAATTAACAATAAATACAATGGGTAGGTCCTATAACAGGACCTGTTATAGACAATGTTCAGGATAAAGTTCGAGCATAGTGTCACTGGAGAATGATGACTAGATATATAGGGACTAGTTTTGCATTGCAACATGCAACTCAGCAAGTCGGATGTCCCTCAATAAGTTATATAACGTGCAGAGTGAGGTACTCTTTATCCAAGGTGTCAGATTTAACATGTGTATCCGAAGTTACACAGCCAAATGGACACCCCTTCTTGTCAGTGGTTTAGTGACCCTATTTCTATTTCTCAGTCACTTCTCGGTATATTTGATATTAGAAGACAAATGCATATTTTGTGTAAAAAAAAACTATAGAAAATAAATATTAAAATATACTAGAGATTTGATAAGAAATTCAAAATTATGTTATACATCTGTCCATAATATATATGCCATTGTTCAACTATGAAACCTTTAGCGATTTGACAAGTTGTCATCTGTAACTTTTTACATCAAAATACAAAATGAACCGCTATGTTCATGCATGCAACTTGTTCTTCTGTCAATGTCCAGCTATACAAACGGAACATGGCATACACAATCAAGACGACGATCGAAGATAAATATCTTTGAATTTATTTTCATCAAGGAATTGTATGTTCAAATATACAATTCCTTGTTTTCATGAATCGTTAGTTTCTGATATATAGTCTCACGTCCTGTGGAAAATTTTGAATTCTCAATAAGTATCCTCTATTACTCAGTTTCCCCATATACTTTTTTTCTAAAAAATTCCCGTTGATAAGTTAAAAAAAAAGCACTTAGAAACCAAGGTTCCCGCAAATTTCTAAGGCAAATTTGACATCAGCCGAATTCGACTGTTATCCAAGTCCCTTTTCGTTAAATATATCCTACATTTTTTTCTACGTATTTAAACATCTCCGTTAATTTTAATGTTTAGGTTGGAGCGTTCCTGATGGGGTGTAATCAAGATTTTAAGGCGCTTCGGACGATTTTGATTAATAAATGTATGTACTGTGCCCGAGACTGTGCCTGGTTTTCTAATTCTAATCTTGTTTGCATTACTGGTTTGAAATCGATGAAAGTGGTCAATTTACTAATCTCAGTCGGCCTGTGATTAGTCTGTTTCTTATAAGCAAACATCTAACAATAATGACTATCGCGCCAAAAATGGTTGTTGTACTACTGCTCCTTCAAACACTCTTAAAAGATTTAAAACATCTTTTATTAGTATCACCTGTCCACTTCTCTTAGTACCAACAAAGAGCTTTCAACTTGTTATTGTTTGTACTTTTGGTTGTAATAGATACCCAAGATCAATAAGGACACGCGCCGCCGTTTGATTTTGTGTTCTGGCAGATGGCTCCTTGAATGTGTGCAAGAACCGTTACAATACGGTCACCGATCTTGCAGGTGCTTTAAGTGTCCACTCTTCGGCATGCGCGCATCACTAAGTATAGTTATTTTTATCAATTTTTTAATTGATTCTCTTCTGATGCTAAATTTCCAATATTTTGGTGATTGAAATAAAGAGTTGTTTAAATACCTTTCTGTTTGTTTCATTGTGTATTTCTATCGACTAAACTTTCAATGGTCTGATTTATTCAACGAAAAAAATCAATATTAAATATAGATATAATGTTGATTCTGATGCATTTAATTTGTTAGATATATCGACTAATTGACTAATTAATAGTTTATACAGAACATGAAAAAACAAGGATTTATTTTTTATCCGGATATCCTTCCTGAATCTTCCTGTTTATGACCAGTCCTTGCTTCCGTGTGTTGCATCAAATATCACGTCAATCGTCGAAAATAATATGACGAAATAGCCGGCTTATCACACTTTTCAGTAAAGACGGTCATGATCATTAGATAGATTTCCTATTTTGAGAGAAATGAAACGATTAGCGTAGTTTGACAGTTTAAGACCCGCTATGGATAATTTATAATATTATCAATTATAAAGCAAGGAATTGTAAATATTTAAATCAATTCCTTGAGTTAAGGCCCATATATAATATGACTATAACAAAAATGTATTATTTCAATCATCTTGTATTCGGTGACATGGACCAGAGACATATATATACAGTATACATGTCTCTGCATGGACATACCCGAGAGTGTCGAGGTTTCAAGACAACATTTTTCATTTTTGCGTTACAGAATCTGCCTGTGCAGGGAAAATTATATTCGGATCCTATGCCAGGACGGTTTCAATTCATTTTAGTCATGCTCCTTGTCCCTTCCCGACAATCCGCATTTTCTCCCCCGAAAAGCAAATGGTCCTCTCTTTATATATGACCATGACAACTCGACAATATATACATTTTTCATATCAAAAGCTTCATATTCGACTTCTCTTTTCAATAAGGAGACATGATTAGACAATACACGAAGCGTTGTGCTCTGTATTAATTCTGCATGGCTACAAATCAAACTTTTTAGGCCATGGCGGATCTCCGTAGGAACAGCAGCACCGTGATATGCCAACGAAATTGAAAAAGAGGGCGGTCAGTAAAAGTTTGAAAATGATGTACTAAATCAAAATTTTGCCATATATATCACGAGTAGTTGGGACCGTCGGGGTCTCCACCAAGTTAATTGTTTGTGAGAAACATTATTTCATTGTAAATTAAACAACTATAACAATAACTAATATCAAACCATAGGAAATGGTTTTGGTTTGATATGATGTTTACACGGTAGCGAATACTGGTAAAAATTATTAGATTTATAAGAGAAAATTTGTCAAAAAAGTATAGAGTATGTAAGTCAATTGTAATAAAAAAAGATATGGACAATTTAAAATTGGAAAGAAATCAAGTATTTGCATAATAAAACTTACTCTACAAATCCTGGAAGAAACGAATGATAATATACACAATAAAGAAAACATATATAACATAAAATCTCGCATAAAATAAATAGCCCATACTACTAAAATAATTTGCTGCATGAGATATGATTTAGATATCTACGCGTTATTTTTAAGATAAAGAGATGTACCATGCACCCCCCTTTTTTTAATCTAAAATCTCTGAGATAAGTCGCTAATTTGATTTAGGTCAATTTTACTATAAATTTAATTTTGGAGCCTTTTTGTAAAGGGCGTGTTTACAAAAGTTTTCATTTATATGTTATGGTTTTCGATTAGCCGAGGTTGAAGGTTAATGTAAAAGATTTGACCAATCAAAACCAGTCGCTTTCAAACACCCGAAGTAAACAAACATCGCTTGCCTCAACGTGTAAATTTGACAGAAGGAAATTTTACTGTTAGGGAACACACGATATCGAATGCTTGCTTGAATTTTTGTAAAGAAATTTAATTTTTGATAATATGTTTAATATAACAACACTACTACAAGCTGCTGAATATCTAGAAAGACGTGAAAGAGGTATATTTATCATTTTAATGCGTTTCTTAGCGGATTTTAATCGTTTGTTGACAAATTTTGCTGACAACGGTACTCTTGGATATAGACAAATATTTGTTTACTTTGCATTTTAGAGGCAGAGCATGGCTATGCATCCACAGCTCCTATGCCAGATTATGTGAGCAAAAAGAAAATCAAACCAAAGAAATCTCAGGGTAATAGGTAAGTTGTTCGATAAGTGTCAATTTCACGTGTCAATATTCATCGCCGCCATGTTGGAATCAGCTGATGAGAGTTTCCAAAAACAAAATTGAAACGAAAGCAGAATTCTTTTCTGTAAGCCGAAATGATTATTTTTCAATGAAAGGATTAGATTAAAAGTACTTTTTTTCAAATATTTTAGTTTTTATTGTATACTGCAATGTAATATGAATGCATTTTATCTCCGAATATTTTGGATCACCATGACCCAAATCGATGTGGACGGCCATCTTTGATAAAACGCTGATGTTTACAAAATACAGCAGCTGAAGGAAATGTAAACAATAACAATAAAATTATATATTATGCTATATTTTTGTTCATGTTTTTAACAAAGGGATATAAGTAACAATTTAAATAAATTCAAAAGGATTCTTTAATTTTAGTAGAGGACAATTTCGAAATTCTTTAATAGCCAGTATTTTTTTCCTGGAAGTTTTCCAAATTCTTCCTACTTATTAAATTGATGAAAGAAGGGAAATTTGCAAACTTATAAGTTTTGTTATTTTACTTCAGCCACATGTTCCAAATCTTCTGTGGATTTGAAAAAGAAATGTACACATGTTCACTGGACATCAAAAATTGCCTTTTTGTTACTTTTGAAGATATTTATAAAAAAATAATGTGGTTTATATAGGATTTATTTTTAAATTAGATGAAATCACTATCAAGAATTTACGGAAACTTTACTTTACTATGCCCACGTGGAAATAGCTTGACATGCGAGTTATTGGCTTGGATCATTAATTCCTTTGTATGGTTAATTCAGGCTATATTTACAATAGAAAACCAGTTTGTAATAGCTTACTAATTATTATATGTAATATGACATGTTATATTGTTTAAATATTTTTTTGTTCATATTCTTTACCAATAACTAGGTTTCTGATAGGCAAAATGTATAGGGTTGGCACATGTTTAATTAAAATGTCAGATCTAGTTGTTGTAATTATAACCTTTAGGTTACAACCATTCAGTGGCCAGTACTTCGGTACTGGCATGACAATACAGATACATGTATTGTGTTCCTAAATTTTAAAAACAATTTTAGATTATGGACATGTATCTCCCTCATGGCTGCAAAGCACTAATTAGTTGCCCAGTTTTGACTTTACTTTGTATCCTTTTTGGTTTATAAGCTCCTCTTTTAATGAGTTTTGGATTTTCAAATATTTTTGCCTTGTGCATTTTTGAAATGCACATACATTGTACCATGATTTTCAAGTTACAATGTATTATAGGGGGTTACAAAACACCTTGCATTAGCCAACCCTTTGTGGAGTGAAAGTTGTATGACTGTATAAGTACATACATTGTACATGCACATTTTTATCAACCCCACAAAAGAAAAATAACATGGCTGTGTCTTTTTTCCCCTCCTTAAACTCCCCCCCCCAAAAAAAAATATTAAAAATTGACATTCAGATATTAAACAAATATTAAATAACATAACATGGATGTTTTATAATTATACATTGTATATAAAGATCCCATCATTTTGATTTGAAGACAACAATATTACCTGGTGTTTTATGTACCAATGAAACATAAGATCCATGACAACAAACACTCTCCATGACAACAAAATCTCTCCATGACAACGTTCCAACAAATAGTAAGAACATTTTAAACAAAACAAGAATTCATTTAATTTGTAATGTCCATTTTTCAGATTAAAATGAAATAGAAAAATAAATAAAATTGAATGCTTCTGCTTTTGATTTTTATACAGTTTTAAAAGATTGACCCTGCTAATAATATGAACTTTATACAAATATGTTTGGTTCATGCTTTTATCCTTATTTGAAGTAAGGTAAATTGTAATTTATTCAGACGTATACATGTAACATGCACATATTTGAAAACATGGTCAAAGTGCTTGATTTGATTATTACATGTATAAAAAAAAATGCCAAAATAACTGATTAAAAATAAGGGAGAGCAATGTAAACTGTATTGATTTTGCTCATTGTTGAAGTTTATTAGGTAAATTGTAGATGCTTTGTCCTTGTGCTTTGGTCTGAGGTCTTACTCATTTCCCTAGTTATAGTTTTATAAATAGAAAAATAAACATTAACCATTTGCACTAGATTATCATGGGTCAATTATTGATAAAATTGAGAATGGAAATGGGGAATGTGTCAAAGAGACAACAACCCGACCAAAATAAAAAACACAACAGCAGAAGGTCACCAACAGGTCTTCAATGTAGCGAGAAATTCCCGCACCCGGAGGCGTCCTTCAGCTGGCCCCTAAACAAATATATACTAGTTCAGTGAGAATATATACAACAGTGTCTTTGAGATACTTTTTCAGTTTTTGTACATGTATGAATAATGATAGAGAAGAATGCTTTTAAATGCACTTTCTTTTTTACCAGTATTTTATTTTTATCTTCCATTTTCAGATCTACACACAATGAGCTGGAGAAAAACAGGTAGGTGTTGCTATCAATAGATTGGTCATGACCTAGTTTCTATGTTTACTGTTTATGCTGGCAAAGGGAGATCATTTAATGGTATTTCTAGGTCAGCACTTGTTGATAATATAATAGGACATATTTCAAATTTCTGATTGACACTTGAAATTGAAATGACAAGGTGATTTTGATTAGAAATTCAGATGGTCTCTCAAGGAAGTTAGTTTAAATAAATATTTGGTCACATGATGTTTTAATTTAGGATAAAAACACTAAAGATTGGATAAGAAATATACTTTATTAAAGAGGTCAATTGCATAAAAATTAACATATCCAGAATAAGATGGGCAAAATATGAAGGAGGAGCAAAGATGCAATATCTATATTTAATTATAATATTTGCCATATGTTCTTATCATGTATGATTTGGCTGTGGTATTAGGTACCAGTTGGATTTCTGGGTTTTGATTAGCATCTGGTAAAAATTGGTTTAACTGTTGATGTTTATTTATCAAATCATAGATGAACACTGATGCTTAACATGATTTCACCCTTTATGAAAACCATCTGTTAGTCTTAAATTGGTTGTCAAGCTATGCAATTTATATGAGTATGATGATATATGTACATAATAAAGTGTGAACAGATTAAATTTCATTTGAGCAATATGTATATTCACTGTATATTCACTGTATATTCACTGTATATGTATATATATAAATTTTAAATGTTCTTAATAGGAAAAAAAATAATTCTAGAATATATACAGTATACAAAAAAATGTTTTAAGAAAGCTGTGGTATTGCTTTTTGAAGTGACTTTTCAGTTTCTTAACTGAAATTTAATATTTTGTTAGCAATTTTATTCTTGCATTTGAGATCTAAACAAACTATTGAAACGTTTTATCTGCCTTAGTTAGTCATATTAATATGGATAAATAATGGCTACAGTATATTTGTACCATATAAGTCATGTAAGTAACATATGTATAAATGTTCTAATTTTATGTACATGTATGGAATCTTGTTTAACTACAAATGTAAATTAATGTTAATTTATAATATAATTGCAGACGAGCACATTTAAGATCATCTTTAGAAACATTAAAAGATTTAGTTCCATTGGGGAATGATCACACCCGCCATACAACATTAGGACTTCTTACAAATGCCAAAGGATTTATCAGGGTGAGATAATTAAAATACATGTACAACAGATGTTCAAACTGTTTAAATGTTGAGAGAAAAAAATAGATAGAAGTTAAATTGAAAATGTATACAGCTACAAAAATGTATTTATGGTTAGTTCATCATGTATCTATGCTATAAAAATAAGAAAGTTTAACATTTGTGATTAACATTAATCATATGCAGGATAACAATATTTCTTGTTCAATAACTTGGAAAACAAGATTATTCTATGATTTGTGATATACATGTTGAAATTTATACCTGATTTTCAATAGAATGATTTTAGGACCACCTCTATCTGGTATCTTCAATGTATTATGTTCAAATAAACGTATCCATCCTTATTGAAGACAAATTCACATATTTTTTATTTATTTTTTTAGACATTTTATATATTAAGAACTTCTAAAAATTAAGCAAAATAGATTATTAACTCTAATCCAGAAAAAGAAGTTTTGATTTCTTCAAACTTGTATGTAATGAATAATATAATGTATTTACTTTTAAGGTGTTATAATGATTTTTTTTTAATATTTTAGAACCTAGAAGATAAAGAAAAAAAATATAATCAACAGAAGGATCAATTGAAAAGAGAACACAGATTTTTGCAGCGTCGTTTAGAAAGTTTAATGGAAGGCCAGTACCGAGTTCCACATGAAAGAAGTATCAGTGAATGTAGTACAGCAACAAGCTCTACCTCCTCAACATCTGAGTCAGGTAAAACTTTTCATCTTACCCAAGATATCTTTCACATTCATGCTTTTCCTGTGTGTTTATGATGTCACATAGCAAAACCATATAGCGGGTTATTTTCGGGGATAAAACAAAATGGCTAAAATTAATTTCCGCCAATTTATTAGTGTACAGGCAAAGGTAATTCTCCAAAAAAATAATTGCCAAAATATTTCATATATCTACATGTAGCTTTTTCAATGAAAATTGCAAACTTTTACACCAACAAAAATAACTCTCTAAACAGTATGCTGCTATTAAATTTTGATTGCCCGTTCAAATGTTGATGGTGTAAGATCTAAGTGATTCAATTAGGTCAGTAGACGTAACTCTTTTATTTGGTCAACATACATACATTGTAACTCATTCATTAGAATGAACCTAAGATCAACAGAAGTAACTCATTCATCGAAAAGAACTTGACATTCATCTCAAATGTTCAAACTTCTTTCTTTAGTTATTTTACTTAGTGACAATTGATTGAATAGTAAATAAAAAACATATTTAATACATTATTTGTTTTTTTAATCTTCAGGAAATCCTTCATAGCTTATAAATTAGTTAAAAAAACAAACATTTGCTTTAGATTATACAATATCCTGTTGTAAAACTTAAATGCATAGAAAAACATAATGTTTTTGTTTTCCTTTTTAATTTGAATTTTTCCAAAACTTTTATTTACTAATTGATACATGAAGTAGTTTATATATTAACCATGTATTTATCTTCTTGTTAATCAAGCAATACACTCTATAATACAATGTATCATTGTCATTTCAGATGAAATAGACATCCTTGGTTATGGGAGTGGTCAAAGTGATACAGATGACCACAGCAGCATTGAAAGTGGCAGCGACGGCTATACAGGAGCCGCTAAACGTCTAGTTTTAAGTTCTTCTTCCCTGGATTCCCTGTGAGGATGGTAGAAACCTGTCTCTCGGGGACAGGTCCTGTATGTTTGGATATATATATATATGATGAATGATGATATTATCAGATCTGTTAGCACAGACAGTTAGACTTTTATTATTTATTTGATTGTATGAAGATGTGTAAATCTCTTTTTTGTTAAATTTTGATGTTGTATTGTGATGACCTGAGAGATTGGAAATGATGAATTAATGTGCATGATGAAGGGAGATAACTATTGAAGATTTTATGTATTTCTTGCCCTAATATTTTGTTGGATCACTCTAATCGTGTAGTATTATAACTTTATATGACAACAGGCAATAAACAAGTGCTTGGTGAATGTAATGATTATTTTAGAAGTTATCTCCCTTTGTCATGGTGATCATAACTGTCTTTAAGTGTAGAGGGTCTAAACTTAGCTGATCTCGGTGTTGCCTCCCTTAGTGATAGGACGAGGCAGACCCAAAATGTACAAAATAAAATGGTGCAATAGTATACCTCCCAGCAAATGGTATACTTGAGTGACTGACCCTTGTACCCACCTTTTGTCACATGACCTGGAGTTGGTATAACTAAACACCATTGAAAGGTTTTGTAAGGTGTTAGGCAGCAATTTCCCAAAAAAACAAAAGACAATTCTACAGTATCTTTATTGTGACATGTCTGTATATATATTTATTTATCTAATTTATTGTTTTTATCTTCCAGTAAGTTATTTTATTGTTGAAATTTTTAGTAATAGTTGGAGCATCAACTAAAATTTCGTAGTGAAAATTTTGTCTATTTTTAAAGCAGAGGTTGATGCTTCTAGCTGCATGAACAAATTTGTTTTGGTTTTAAAAAATACAACTTTAAGCTGATAGCTGTGATATCCTCTCTACTTAAACCTTTGTTTATTGAAATGAATGCTCCACATGAAATACTTTTTCATTTAAATCTTAGTTTGAACTTATTAATTGGATTTGTATATAGAATTTTATCTCCAAAGACGCAAATAGATTGTAAAAAGGCATTCCAGCAGTGGTCTATGTCTTCAATAGATATTTTATTTCTGTTTACCAATGACACAATAGGGTAGAATCACAAGTGCCCGGTGATGTGATTATTATTGTTGTTTTAGTTGATTTTTGTTATTGAAATCTCAAATGGGGGAAATGATGTTATGAAAAAGGGGGGTTATTTATTCCAAAACTGAAAGAAAAAAAGTTGATTGTATAATTGCTCTACAGTATAAAATATTCGGTTACGACGAAATTTCCTTATTCAAAATTTCATAATTATGAACTTTTAGTAATAGTAATTTCAGTTATATGATATATTTAAAAAAATTTAAAAGTTAAATAAAGAAAAAAAAGATTTTTTATTTTTTTTAAACTTGAAAAATGTTTAGAATTAATTAGGACTATTTTTGTGTAATGTCCCTATGATGGTACCACCAGTGTAAAAAAAGAGGGGGGGCTTTATTTTTTCTTTTCTTCTTCATGTTCACTTTCAAATCCAAAAAATAATTTAATGGTGCCAAATATCCAATTTGCAAAAAAAAACTGCTTAAAAGGAGAAAAGAAATATATAAATGGACAAAATGTTGATCTGATGTATAAAGATCCCACATATGTATGATGAAAATGTAAGCGAATTGTTCAATCAAAATATTTAAATTTGTCTGTTCTTTAATATTCTACAATTGATGTCATTTGTGAAGACAAAATACCAGAAAAAATGCATTAATGATAAAAATACTCTCTGCAAGATTGTATATCCAGAAAGGGGGAATAAGTGCTAAAATTTTGTAACTTACGCATAATACAAGCTATAAGTGTGCATGTTTAAAGGTGTTAAAAGTGGGATATATATCAGATGCCATGTTGCTCAATTGCATATTTGAGCATTATTTACAAATGTGACCAAATATGTCAATAGAGTTTTTTCAGTAACATCTTTTCTATTGGTTTATTTGTATTGCATGCAGATGAGTTTGTATTTTCAAAATTTCATACATGATACACCAGCATCAGATGTGTGTTAGTGACACACCAGCGTCAGAAGTGTGTAAATGACAATTGTGTAATGTGATTATGCAAATGTAAGATGACGGCAGTCCCAAATCAACATTCATTTTGCAAGAAAAATACCTGTGAAGAATCATTTGACCATCTTATGTAAACTGTGTTAAAACACATGGATACTGTATGAATTTTCCATTGTTTAATTGTACTAAATAATTATAAATGTGCATGTGTTAGTTTAGAGAGTAATATAAGTGTTAAATGTTGGTACAAATGGCAATGTCATCAGTTGTTTTATTTTTCTCATCAGAGAATTAAAAGTCTATTAAATTTTTATTTATAAAAAAAAACATGATCTTGTTATTATTTACAACAGCTAGTTTTCACATGGTTAATGAATTTAGACAATGACTTTAAACTTAGATTGTCATTTTAATTGAGCTATGGTGATACAGTGAACAGTTTCAACCAAAAAAAGAAGATACAGCGATGTCCTCTTATGTTGGGTATATTATATATACAAACTTGTTCAAGACTGATAATATATACATCAATCTGATTACCACAGATAATTGAGATTTGTTATTATTTGTTGGTAATGGAACCTTCGTTATCAGATTGGGCCTTTTGAAATATTTATATGTTGTTCTTCAGTGCAGATTGCAATTTCCTTGATAGACATCTTTTGCATTGATCATTGCAAGCACCAAGTGGAATTTTGACTTTGCAAAAGTTAACATCAACCAAGTATAGAATTCCTCATCCATAGGGATTCAATATTTATCTACATATACAAGATATTTTCCAATTATATGTGAAAGTTAAGTAGATGGACTTCAATCAATTATTTAGTTGTCAGAATTTATCAGCTTGCTGTTTTCTTCAGTCATTAAAAACAGTCAGGACATTGAACTCAAAAAATACAAAAGAGACATTATACTCAATGCAACTGGTTTTATTTTAATTAAATGAGTTGTTTGGAGGATGTCCAATTTCCCAATCATTCAGATCCACAGGACATATATTTGAATGTTCATAGGCCGAAATTTATATTATGTATCCTGTATCCAACAATAACTTTCAAGACCACACATAAAAAAGATCACCAGTTAGTCTCATAACCTGTTACAAATGGCAGTCCATAACCCTGAACTATGCATGTATTTTCAAAAGCATTTTAAAGTTAAATGCATGCACCCATTATAAGGTCAAATATATTTCACCTAACCTTTAACTTTTTGCAGTGTTATGAAGACTAAAGACTGAATGATTATTTCCTGTTGAGCTACAGAAATAATAAGAATAGCTGATAATGAAAATATTTGTTATTATTTAATAGAAAAATATTAGAACCATCTGTGTATCCAACTATAATCAAATAACAGTCCATTTATCCCTGGGGTTTTGATGATGCGCATTGAAAAGCAGATATGATAAATCGTGTAGGATAACAAAATTGAGTTGAAAGTTGGTAGATAAAAGCTACGTACAAAAAGTTGAGTGTGAAGGTCAACTGGTATATTATCTGTTATTCTAATCATCTCCCCAATTCGTACCTCTAATGTAGAATAAATTAACTCATTTACTGTAAAAACAGAGATTACCCTTGTGGCCAGTGCCTTTAGTTGGTCAATGACCCTAGTTCATATGAGGTACTGCAATGGGATAATTTTTGCATATTTCATTACCCAAGGGAACTTTAATTACAAGAGATTTTCCTTTTCTGAATTCATAAGAAGGTGATGTTCACAATTAAAATTAAAATTACTGACTTTAATTATATAAAATTGCCTTTGTCCCAACAGTTGGTGACACTGAGTGATACAGTTTGTATTCAATATTTAATTCATGTGATACGATATAGTGTGAACCTGATATCATGAAATAAATAAGAAATGAACATAACAAACACAAATAAGGGGATTATAATAGTCAAAAACATTCATGGTTCACGTCTTCAAATTATGTTTTGATACATATTGATTTTTTTTATTTCATTTTCCCACATTTAAGTTGTGGAAGCTTTTTAACATTTAAACAGTTATGCCAAATTTAATAAGAGAATACCATGATGAAAGGTGAACGTCCTCAGTCAAATGTTAGCACTTTTCAAGGTATATAGCTAACAAATTGTGATGCCTAAGTGAATCTGCAGCATAACATACAACCTCCGATAACCTCGGTAAATGTATAATGAGAATTATTAATATTTATCTAAAAAACAAAAAACAAATAGATGTAATTGCATACACTTAACCAACTATTTTCAATGGTACGTTTGATACAAGTTCTATCCCACTTTCGTCTTTGTAGAAACATATATTTGCCTGATTTGTAATGAACAAAATTGAAGTAATTTCTTAGTAATCGACCATTTGAATAGATTTTACCACCTCCTACGGGGCGCCGAATGGGACTCTTGTGGTTTTGTACAAAATTCAATTCTGTCATAACAAAATCATTTTTGTCTTACAAAACTATGTGCTACAGACTTGTTTTGTGAGAACTTCAATTTTGTGATGACAAAATTCATTTGTATAGACAAAATTCATTTTTGTCATGACAAAATTCATTTTTGTAGACAAAATTCATATTTGTCATGACAAAAGTCAATTTTGTCTTAAAGGTATGCAAATATAAGCATATTTGCATACAAAATTGACTTTTGTTACCTGATATGGAAATTAAATCACAAAAGTCAATTGTGTACGGTAAGATTCAATTTTGTGAGACAAAATTGACTTTTGTGAAACAAAATTAACTTTTGTGAGACAAAATTGACTTTTGTGAGACAAAATTGACTTTTGTGAGACAAAATTGACTTTTGTGAGACAAAATTCAATTTTGTCATTTTTGTTGAGACAAAATTCAATTTTGTCATTTTTGTTGAGACAAAAGTCAATTTTGTTAATTTTGTTGAGACAAAAGTCAATTTTGTGACGACAAAATTCATTTTTGTGATGACAAAATTCAATTTTGTAACAACAAAATTGACTTTTATGAGACAAAATTGACTCCCGTGAGACAAAATTGACTTTCGTGAGACAAAAATCAATTTTGTTGAGACAAAATTCAATTTTGTTAATTTTGTTGAGACAAAATTCAATTTTGTCAATTTTGTTGAGACAAAATTCAATTTTGTCAATTTTGTTGAGACAAAATTCAATTTTGTCAATTTTGTTGAGACAAAATTCAATTTTGTCAATTTTGTTGAGACAAAAGTCAATTTTGTCAATTTTGTTGAGACAAAAGTCAATTTTGTCAATTTTGTCTCACAAAAGTCAATTTTGTGTAACAAAAGTCAATTTTGTGTAACAAAAGTCAATTTTGTGTAACAAAAGTAATTTTTGTGTAACAAAAGTCAATTTTGTGTAACAAAAGTCGATTTTGTATGCAAATTAGTTCACAGAAACCGAACTAAACTAATTTAAATACAAAATTGACTTTTGTCGCTCAATTTTCAAATTAGGTAACAAAAGTCAAGTCTGTGTAACAAAAATGAATTTTGTCATGACAAAAGTGACTTTTGTCCGCTGATAGATAATTTTGTATGACAAAATTTCAAATTTGTAGTATGATACAAATTTTGTTAAACTGAACTCATTTTTGTTGAACAAAAGTCACTTTTGTCCGTACAAAATTGAATTTTGAGTACAAAATCACAAGAGTCCCATTCGGCGCCCCGTACCTCCCACGTATAGAAGAAACAATTAAAAAAATTGCATAAAAGTTATTTCCGGGTTCTGTAAATAAGTTTGAATTTAATCTTTTTATTGTTAAAAATGTAAAAATAGAGACGATTGGCATGGCTCAATAAATAGAAATAATGATTTCACCAAAATCACATGGTATTTGCATAAGTATGTCAAGATTATAACATGTCCAAACACGAAATTTATAAACCTATCTTTAAATATAAATTTATGTTTATGAACCATCAACAAGTGACATAAATAAAATTTCATTGTTAGTCGCATACTATGTGATATGAATTGGGTATAAAAAAGAAGGTGTGGTATGATTGCCAATGAGAGAAATTGTTATACAAAATTTAATAGGATACATTTTTATTCGGCTTTGACCTACCTTTCAGTAACTGATAGTACTCTCAGATTGGTACTTGGTGTCTTAGAACATGTTTTTTTTGTTCGGTTATGGTTCTTGTGTATAATGGTGAGCGCACTAGTGTGACAGAGAGAGATGACCGGGGTTGGCTGCCTAAAAATATGAGATTTATAAAGTAAATCATTGATATTTTTAAGAATTCCTTGAGGAAATACCATGTAGTCCCTAAACATTTTTAACAGACGTAGTAGAAAAGGACACTGTGACTTTGCACACTTGAATTTGAACTGAGAGCAGTGGTCTGAAGGAACATTTTTATAGAAAAAAATGGTCCATACTGTTAATGATCAACTGGACAATTTTTATTCTGTAGTCCGTGCTGCGAAACTCATCATGTCTGCCTAATTTTTATAAATTTCTGCATGGTAATCCTTTGACATCCGACATTGAAAATTCCGATATCTTTCTTATTACTTTAGTACTCTTTAAAGTATGAGATTCGTGTGAATTTCTTATACTAGTATTGTGTTACATTATTAAATCTAAAATACATTTTGGTATATCTATATTTATAACTCTAAGTAGTATGATAGCATGCATTGTCAAACGGTAGTGGATTTGGTCAACAATAGAATGGAAGCAGGGAGTGGGTCAGAGACAACAACCGACCGATCAATAGAGTAGAAGTTAGACTTGCTACATGTCCCTTCCTAATTATGTTTTTATTTCTTTTTTCAATTTTGCCCCTTTAATAGTTTTACTGCTATAACTAGGAGATTACAATTATACTGACATCTCCAAGGGAAATCAGTAGGCTAGCACTTATCAGTAAACATATAAATTAGTGAGAGAAAAATAATAGAAAGGGAATTGAAGCAAGTCTAAGTAGAAGTACAAACACCTTTAGTTTTAGTAAAATACACCATTTGACACTATCTATTTATTGTATCATACAGTAGAGGATTTGATAAAACTTTCACAATGGAATATGTTACTTTTCTAATGTTATAATTGGAGAAATCAAATGCTCTGGACCCTTATTATAGTAATCATTTAAATAACAATCTTTACGCCTTTTTAAATCGGATAGAAGCCACGATTTTCACCCAAAAGTATTTTTGTGTTTTTAAATTGCCGAGTTTTATACCAAAAGATAGAATGTTGTTTTTTCTATGGTCGGGTTGTTGTCTCTTTGAATCATTCCCCATTTCAATTCTCAATTTTATAAATCATAAGTTGAATCATATCATCACAAGTTTATTGTCTATGATTCAAATAAAGAACGTTATATCCTATACAATGACAAAAATTAGGTTTAGAATATCCGGACTTGAAACAACCTGGTTACATCAGAGTTATTTGAACTAATTGACCAACTATGGTATGCGGTCAAATGTCCCATCAATCAAACAGCTAGTCACTGGTCAATTTATTACTATTTGAAAATTTCCTTTTATAGAGCTACATGTATATTTTCGATCGTATCTTATCAAGTGTTACGTAACTTTCTCAGGTTGACAATTAGGTTAGAAATCACTTGTAATTTACGAAAAACATAAGTATTACTAATATTTCTTTTTATAGTAATGGAACACTTATATGTTAGATAAGATAAGTATTTTATCAAGTCGATCAAATAATTAGATCCTATCAATTTAATGTGTCGAAACTACATAAAAATTAAAAAAAAATAAAAATCGTTCTTTATACATTGGATTTGAAACCTGAGAATAATATTCCATATCAGACGTGGATTTCCACCTACAATACCTTCTGCTCCAATATTTTCACCTGTTTAAGCATATTTGTGTCTGAAGGAACAATTGATAGAACATGGAATGAATTTGTTCACCCAGAATTGTCTATAAAGATTAATTGATTTACAGCACAGCCTATTTTATATATTTCAGCAATACACAAATCGGGAACATTCATTACATATAATGCATGGAATCACCCCTGTCTTATTCTTTGAGAGCAACCATGTGATATTTAGATGTAGAAAAAGGGGGCCGGAGGACAAGAGAGTAATCTCGCATACTTATGTATTTTCCCATGACCCACTTTTTTTAAAACGTTAAGACTGGAATCTTTTAACCGAAGACATTACTTGTGTCACATCAACAATATTCCTAGGGCTTGTACCCCTAGATAGGTTTATTAATTCCTTTTGAAGAATTCATTACTTGCCTACCCATAAAAATCAGATGTTCAGAGGTTCAAAAATGAACAAAGCGAAAGCTGCTCCTTTAAAAAAAAAACGTATTTCAAGCATAAAAACATGTGCTTGATCAGAAATTTTCATTTCGTCTGATGCGGTTTTCTTACACCTTATAGTTTCCCGTACATCTAAGAGACGGTTAAATCAACCATATTATTTACAGTAGCAACAACCTATAGTTGATAATAATCATAAAAATGGTATGTTTACACGAACTTGTAACGTTTATATCTAGGACGACCTAGACACTATACTGTGGTAAGGATTACATAAGGTACTAATTTGTTAACAGTTTATCAGACATTCACGTAATACTACATGTTAATACATAGACTTAATTAAGTAATGATAAAATCATGACTCGCTTGTGAATTATCCCTGGGACACAGCATGCATTACATGTACATGTATATATCTAACGAGAGCCATTTTATACATGGTAGATTTATCCCTAGGACCATGGATGTCTTATGTCGACTATTACAACACTTCCATGCTAAGACACACTGTGCGCGTTATGCGATTTAACTGTAGGAGTTATTATTGGCAAGAAAAAGCAGTTGTACGCAAAGTCGTTAACTTGTATGACAAGTTATCTTAATTACGAGTTCTTAAATCAAGCTACATGATTAAAACTTTAAAAAAGTACATGTATGTACATGATGTTCCAGATTCTAATCAACCGTAAAAAATACAGACCTACATAGCTTTAAACATTAAACTTACAGCGATCGATACAAAAGATGTACTATCAAATTATAAAATATATGAAAATAATTTTAGAATACGAGTAAGGAGATCTGTAACATTTTTGAGGTTTTAGATATGGTGTTGTATATTCATCTATTTTTTTGTGTGTCGGAATGGATTGAAATACTTCTTTATAGATTCGGTCGTTCCCCAAACAAATTTATTAGTGATTGAGTATGTTTGATTTGAAAGAAAGTGCAGCTAAAGTTTTATGTTGATAATTTTCAGAACAAATCATGACCTTGTCACATTTCTTCAGAAGTATTTCTGTATCGACAATTTCTTTTTGGTTGTTAGAAAAGAGGGATAACTCTAACATTTCTAAGATATCAAAAAAAATATTTGTAGAGATTTGTTGTTTTATATAAAAAATTGTGTTGTCTACGTTTAAATCAGGAATCATTTAAATTATTTCATAACCATATTTATTTTATCAGTCGGCATCCGTCATCGTTGACACGAATCACTTTTAACGTAAATAATATAATCTAATAATATGTGTACGATTTTAATTTCATTTCACTATATCTATAGGTCCCGACCACATAAAATTCTACTACTTTGGCTATAAAAAAAATACATATTAGTCGACACCAAAATAGTTTTGGTTGAATATTTCATTGTATACTTATGAAATACTTGTGTGAATTTTACAAACCAGTTGTTTAACACAACCACAAGCGTTTATTTTGATCGCAGCATATGGGGAATACCTAGTCAAACCTTCATCTTGATTACCGCTTACTACATGCGAAAAAAGCACGAAGTATTATACTTTGTGCATTCTATGCAGGATCGTCGACAAGTTCCTGAAGATAGATTCATGATGCATTTTTACATCATTTAATCAGTTTTTTTTTAATATAAATAATTCACAAAGAGAAAAAAAAAACTATTTTGATTGATACCTTACAGCATTACTATGTTTGATGGCTCGATAGAGTTCCAATTTATTCAGAAGTAAAACACTTTAATTTCTGCAATACAAATTTTGAAGAACATCTGCTATCTTTTTTGTAGTAATAGTTTAAATCCCTACATGTGCTCTCCTGCTTGCTAAAATTTTGACATATCATTCATGCTGAAGAGTGTTTCAAACTCCCCGCATGAATATCACATCAAATTTTGGAATCAGTGCTAGGGCAAGTGCCAAAAAGTTGTATATCATATGCATTTAGATGAAATTTTCGTTAACCAATTATGTGATTATTTATAAGGTTAAAACACACGTCTAAACTTCGAAATTATTCTGTCGAAAACTTTGCATTTTTCTCCAAATTTGCCAATTCCCCGTAACCTTCTCCTTTCGACGACTGCAATTCATTTATACTATAATGTTTAGAAAGAGGCACACATTTTGAAATAAAGTTTTCAGCAAAAGTGATGGGCCTAAACATTGTTACAGTTGATCATATGTTTTGTTTGTTTACTGTTCAATTCTTGTATTTTCAGTCTGTTGCAGCACTGTCCCATGATTAGGGACAGTGTTTGGTGCCCGCTAACATGTTTATCCCCGCCATATTCTATATTTGTATGTCCCAAGTCAGGAACCTATAATTTAAGAGACTTTCGTTCGCTGTTGTATATCATTGTTTTCGTTCAATATTTTGTACATAAATCAGGCTGTAAATATTTTTCGTTTGTATTGTTTTCAAGTTACATTTGTCATTTCAAGGCCATTTATAGCTTACTATTCGGTATGAGTTTTACTCATTGTTGACGGCCGTATGATGACCTATAGTTGTTACAAGTAATTTCTGTGTCATTTAGTCACTTGCGGAGAGTTGTATCATTGGCAATCGCATACCACATCTTCCAATTTTATACTGACTTCAGACGTGGATTACCCAACTTTGATTTTGAAACGATTTGAAATGTGTTTATTGTAATCGTGCACCGATATGACACATACATTTCAAAATAAATTAAATGGGTCAAAAAGTGCAGTCTAACAACTTTCGTTACATGTATATGATACATGTATGTAATATATAGATCTATAAATATGCACGAGACAACCTGCAACACATGTACATGCAATGTGGCACGTATTTGGTGAAATGTTTACCACGTAATCCAAATATGGTTTCTTTATGTATAAAAACATGCATATAGATATATATGATAAAGGGTTTAATTGTGATAAATACACTGGATCACTGTCTGCAACATGCTATCAAGTTTTATTTCTTCTGCTGGTTTGGTCCAGTTCTTTCATCATACTTGTTTTTAATGACTTGACTTTAAAATTACGATGATTTCAATAATTATAAATCTTTTTTTTAAGTTTGAGGCTGTGATTGAGTGATTGGTGTTAAAGCCACTTTCAGCATTATTGTGCTTTTTTTGTGGCGGTCAACTCATTTACTGTTTTTTATTGGTAGGAGAAGTGGAGTGCCCGGAGAGAACCACCAAGCTTCTGTAGGATAACTGACAATTCTTATGAATTTAAGGCGAGCGCATAAGCCTGGCTTTTGCGTATTCGAAAATTAGGTTTGAAAAGACCCTTCTTGAACCCACAACTTCTTTGAAGAGAGCATTTCAGTTTGTATCAGTACGGACCAATGGGGAGTGAAATTACTATAAATTTCAAGATTCGAGAAAAATGTATAAAAAAAGCTTTCACCTTCATTTTCACATTTGCATGCATCATGAAAATGAGGTTCAAGAACAACAACCCTTGAAATAAAAATGGAAAAACGAAACGCGTATAAACTTTTACGAACCTCCTTCGTCCATCCATGCTCCCAAATTTCAAGTCAAATCTATCGGATAACCTTTCAGTCACTGCCTTTATAATTCATCTTACACACCTCTGTTTCATTGCCTATTTTGTGTACTATTTGAGTTGACTTCGTCACTTTCCTAGCTCGATATATATAAGCTTATTTTAGTTCGTTTTAATTTGCTAAGATTTTAGTTTTCTATATTGTGTTGTTTGTCTTTAAGTTTCATTTTGGGCAATGCAGTTGACAGTTTAATTTTGACTTATGAGTTTCAATGTCCCTTTGGCATCTTTTGCCTCTTTGAAGCAACCATGCATGCTTTCAATCTTTTTATTAACAAATTCGGCAAAATTCGTTCATTTAAGAATTTGCGATTTATATTTTATTTCATTCAAGTATTAAATATGTTGTATTTGCATATCAGTTCCATGCATTTAACGTTTTGAAAGTGTATTTTAACGACGCAAATCTAAACGGTTTACTGTATGTGCCTGTCCTTAGTCAGGACCCTGTAAATCAGTGGTTTGTTGCCCAACCGTAAGAGGGGACATGCAAGTTTTAACCCTTGTTTGTATGTACGTCCTTCTTTACGTCCCGAAATTGGTTTCCGTTTCCTAACTTTGGTTTGCTTCAATAAAATGTTATGAAACTTATACAAAACGTCGTCTTAACCACAAAACACGGAATCATCAAGTTTGAATTGTGGTGGCTTCACTTTGGCTTTTTTAGACTTATTCCCCTTTACAAAAGGAGCCGGTAAACATAATAATCGAATTTTACGTTTCTGTTCTTTAACTTCAGTTTTCCTCAACCAAATGTTATGAAACAATGTCTATTAGCACAAAACACAGATCAAGTTTGAATTTTGGTAGCGGCACCATAACCATTCTAGAGTTATGCCCCTTTACAAATCAAAATATTTGGTTTCAATTATCTACCTTAAATTTTCATTAGCCAAATGTAATGAAACTTCTACTCATTGCTTATTTCTATACAATTCAGGTCAAGTGCACATAAGGGTAGTGTCACTTTTACCGTTCTTCAGTTACGCTCCTTTATAACGTATGCTAGCAGGGGGTATGGCAAGCCGTTCTCGTCAAAACTATGTTTAAACCCTTTTTTCGAAAAAAATACACACTGAGATTTAAAAACCTAAAATAACACACTGAGAAATCGAAATTACACACTGAGATTTAAAAAAATAAAAAACACACACTGAGAATTCAAAATTACACACTGAGATTTTAAAAAGACACACTGAGATGAAATAAATTGAAAAACACACACTGAGAATTGTTAATTACACACTGAGATTTCAAAAATACACACTGAGATAAATATGCAAATTACTAATGAATATTCATGAGATGAATGATTCAACAGATTAATATCTTGATCTCAAGAACTCTTGTCATTATAATGAAATGCGATTCCTTCAACCAACATTCGTAATAAATTTCAAGACTTAACATCGCTCATATTCATAAGTTTGTTGCCTATAATTCAGATCATTACTACCAGTGTATCGGGATGATTTTTTTTAACTTAAAACCGTGGGTCCCTTTTCAAAAGTCTTTCAACTGTTTCCCTGGTTTCGCTAGTTAATCTTTTATATTTTTGTAACGTTGATATGCTATAATAGACACTTGGGTAAAAATTTCACTGCATTCTTATGCAGATTGTTCCAATGTTTTCTTATAATTTTAATAAAGTTTTTCACCATTTGGTTATATTTTGTAATAAGAGTATTAAGTGGGTATTTTTCTTGTTGTTGTATTTCTAAAGTTTTTTTTATTAATAATTTGGAACCAAATCGAAGGACTAACGAGTTCTGTCCCCTTGTTGTTTTAAGCTTGTAATAGATTCAGATCAAGTATGCTAATTAGATATGTGCGCATAAAAAGTGCGCACAAATCTCAGTGTGTAATTTGAAATTCTTAGTGTGTAATTTCAAATTCTCAGTGTGTGTTTTCAGTTTATTTGTTCTCAGTGTGTCTTTTTGAAATCTCAGTGTGTAATTTTCAATTCTCAGTGTGCGTTTTTCATTTTTGTAATCTCAGTGCGTCTTTATGAAATCTCAGTGTGTAATTTTTAATTCTCAGTGTGTAATTTTCAATTCTCAGTGTGTAATTTTCAATTCTCAGTGTGCGTTTTGAAGTTTTTAAATCTCAGTGTGCTTTGTTGTAATTCTCAGTGTGTAAATTTTTCGAAAAATGGTTTAAACATAGTTTTGACGAGAACGGCTTGCCATACAGGGGCATCATCTTTCCCATGCATGGTTGAGTTATGTCCCTTTATAACACATGCAAGCCGGGGCATCATCTGTGTCTAATGCATGGACAAACTCCCCATTTATTCATTCAATATTTTGTACATAGATTAGTTCTTTACTTTTCTCATTTGAATTGTTTTACATATGCTATTTCGGGGCCTTTTGAAGCTGACTATGTGCTATGGAAGGCTACACACGGTGACTATAGTTGTTAATATCGGTGTTATTAGGTCTCTTGTGCAGAGTTCAGGGGCGGATTCAGGATTTTGGAAAGGGGGGGCGAAGATTTTTAATTGCGCCGAGCGGAGCGAGGCGAAAAATTTTTGGGACCTTTTTTCGGCTAAAAAACATAAAATAAGTGTAATATGCACAATTTAAACGGTTCTTGGCTTGGGGCATGTATATTTTATAGTTGCTGTATTAAAAGTGTAAGGGTTGGACATTTTTTATGGACATGGACATTCGATGAAATTTACAATACGACCAACACGAGTTAAAAAAGACAAACAAGCAGTTTTTATCAAAATGTTTGATTGATATGTTTCACCCAACATAACTATGAGAACCGAAGTGAGGGGTTCCAAATCCCCCAAAGATTACGAAAGTGTCTGAAATGACAACGAATTTAGGATGATGGTCGACAAATGGAAACATAAAGGTCACACCCAGTAGGCAGGTTACAAAGTATTCAATATATATAAGTCCGGCGAAACAGACATTCAAGTCAGACACGCAAACCCCGGCCACAAAAAACTACGCCCGTTTTTTTCATCATGTTCATTTCATGCTAAATAATTTTGTTGGGAATTTTCGTTTTTAATAGCAAAAAACTGGACAAGACTATTGTTTTCAATCCAGATACGATTCAGAATTTTTGTTTAAGGGAAGAATCAGAGTCAATTTTTCTCTCTCAAATATCTAAGACTGTCTCCTCAAATCGAATGGTTCGTACTTGAGACTTGAAATTTTTCTAGAGCTTATACTAAAATTGAAAATGGAAATGGGGAATGTGTCAAAGAGACAACAACCCGACCACAGAAAAACAACAGCAGAAGGTCACGAACAGGTGTTCAATGTAGCGAGAAATTTCCGCACCTGGAGGCGTCCTTCAGCTGGCCCCTTAACAAATATAGTTCAGTGATAATGAACGCCGTACTAATTTCCAAATTGTACACAAGAAACTCAAAATAAAATAATAACAAGACTAACAAAGGCCAGAGGCTCTTGACTTGGAACAAGCGCAAAAATGCGGCGGGTGACAGGGGTTCATTATTCAACTTTGTTATTTATAAAATAAGCTGGTGCATTTGGGGTTAAACATGTTTTCGTAGGTAAATAATATTGTGGAACTTTCTTTTTTTGAGAGTGCAATGGTCTGACTATAGAGTATTTACTATCACTTTCTGTTTGGTGGAATAGTGAAATAGAAGTCAATACGTTCTTGCTCAATCCTGTGTTGCTTTGAAGGTTTCCTGATTGTCATGACATCCTCAGCCTAAGCAATGTTTATTACTGTAATTTGAATTTCAAAATGACCGTGTGCCGTTTTTTCAACGCACTGGTCAACTCCACCATAACAAATCACATGACTTGACAATCAGTAAATACCACCGAAAAATATCTTCATAAGTAAAGAATTGTCGTATAAAAATTAAATACTCGGGAAATGGCAAAGTTCACGAAGTCTAGTCTGATAAATAATTTAACAAAAAAAAAAAAAAAAAAAGTCCGAGCAAAGGGGGGGCGTACGCCCTCTACGCCCCCCCTGAATCCGCCACTGGAGTTGTCTGATTTGCAATCATACCACATCTCCTTTTTTATATTGATAATCATTTTTCTCTCTCTATATATAGTAAAATGCTTTATTTATAGGTTCAAACGTCCTTTAAAATAGTGCATAATTGTTCTAAAATATGTTAATAGTCTTAGATTTACAAAGTCAATGCGGTTGTGCATTATAATGCATTGATTCATATACTGTAGGAAACGAAGTTTTATGTTTTTAAGTGTTTCGGGTTAATTCGTACACATCATGATTGAACTGTTGCAGTATATGATACACGTATACATACATGTACGAGGGTCGAGATGCAGGTCCTACATTTCTGTAATCTGTATTCATTAATCGTTTGGATACTTTTTCTGTTTTCGTTTTATATCTTTTGCCAATAATTCTGTATTATTTATATTTTGAACACCCCGTTATTCTCTTTTATTTTTTTGGCCTTTTTGCTAAATTTTTTCCGACCAATTTTTCTGCAGTACTGTCCTATTATTCTTTATTCTGCAGACCCCAAACTAGGTCCTCGTGTATTAACATGTATTTTGACATTTCCTCATATGTATATATATATATCACAGTAGCATGGGTTCGAATCCGGCGAGGGAAGAACCAAAAATTTGCGAAAGCAAATTTACAGATCTAACATTGTTGGGTTGATGTTTAGACGAGTTGTATATACATTATGTACACAGCCATGTATCACCATCATTGATGGCGATCCGATGGATACATCTGTTGTAGGGTTGTCACTGACTCAGACGTACTTATGAGTATAATTATTTTCTGTGACTGTATCTTACATTAATTTGTAGGATCCTTTACTATAGATAATTTAGCTGATCTGTAACAATAACATCTTCATGCCTTATATATCATGTACTGTAGTACGCCGCTAGATTAAAACTGACGTGGAAAGGTAACATATGGCCACCGAAAGCTCTTTTTTGAGAGCCCAGGTGGTCGTGTGGTCTAGCGGGACGGCTGTAGTGCAGGCGATTTGGTGTCACGATATCACCGATAGCATGGGATTCGAACCCATGCTACTGGGTATGTGACACCAAATCGCTGACTTGCAGCGTCCCGCTAGACACACGACTACCTGGGTCTATAATATATTAAAACGTGCTGATAATAGTCACGATTTTTCCACGAGGGCGGGATCGTTACAAGTAACGATACATGTAACAATAAAATAATTATATAAACGCTAAAAAGTGTACATAACAACACCAATAACACAAAAGGACATTAAATGTAATTATTTATAAATATTTCGGATAACAATAACCCTTCGTCAGTCAGATTTGATGTTAAATGATCATCTTTAGTCTTCTTGATTAAACTCTTAGATATATACTTATGAATATAATTATTTTCTGTGACTGTATCTTACATTAATTTGTAGGATCCTTTACTATAGATAATTTAGCTGATCTGTAACAATAACATCTTCATGCCTTATATATCATGTACTGTAGTACTCCGCTAGATTAAAACTGACGTGGAAAGGTAACATATGCCACCGAAAGCTCTTTTTTTGAGAGCCCAGGTGGTCGTGTGGTCTAGCGGGACGGCTGCAGTGCAGGCGATTTGGTGTCACGATATCACAGAAGCATGGGTTCGAATCCCGGCGAGGGAAGAACCAAAAATTTGCGAAAGCAAATTTACAGATCTAACATTGTTGGGTTGATGTTTAGACGAGTTGTAATATATATAGTCTGGGGTCTAGCCGGACGGCTGCATGCAGGCGGTTGGTGCACCGATATCAAGTAGCATGGTTCGAATACCAGGCGAGTAAGAACCAAAAATTTGCGAAAAGCAAATTTAACAGATCTAACATTGTTGGGTTGATGTTTAAACAGTTGTATATACATTTGTACACAGCATGTACACCATCATTGATGGCATCGATGATACTCTGTTGTAGGGTTGTCACTGACTCAGACGTACTTATGAATATAATTATTTTCTGTGACTGTATCTTACATTAATTTGTAGGATCCTTTACTATAGATTAATTTGCTGATCTGTAACAATAACATCTTCATGCCTTATATATCATGTACTGTAGTACGCGCTAGATTAAAACTGACGTGGAAAGTAACATTGACCTCTTTTTACCAGTGTGTTTAGGGACGCGCATCAGGTTTTGGTGCAGTATAAGTAGCCCATGGTTCGATGGCAGGGAAGACCTAAATTTGCAAAGCAATTTAAGAGTCAACATATGTGAGGTTCGATGTTAACGGAGTTGTAATATGATAATCATATATATATACGAGTCTAAATTGAAAACTACGTTCAAACCTATGACTGCGTTGGATAAAAACCGCAATTTTTATACGTGTGCATGTCAAACAAATTTCGTTGTAGAAGGGTCTAAAAACAGCACAAACAACATTTTCCAAAGACCAAAAGCGTGAAAAAGTATAATTAAACAAAACGCATTTGACTAACAGGTCGAACAACTGATGTTCTTTAACCCTGCTGACTGCCAATGACGATTGCCAAATAAAATTGATCACAAGATGTTAATATAAATTTAATACGTCACAGAAAAAAAAAATTGTTAACTTGTGGACAGGATGTTGTGCCACAAACGTTCGGTGTCAATATTTCTTTAGTACACCATATCCGGATTTCGACAATAAATGTCTCTTCATGTGTATGTATTTGAGGGATCTTTAAGAAACGTAATTTTGTAACCAAGGCCATATAAGGAAAGTACCCTCATTTATATTTAAAACGAAAAGGTAAAACCCTAACTTTTTTAGACTTAACTCTTGTCAGGAATGTTCTATTACAGATGGTCAATATATCAGAGATGAAACGGTATGCATATAAAACCGGAAGGAAATATTATGATACATGTCTCCGATGAACAAAAAATATAAACGAGTCTAAATTGAAAACTACGTTCAAACCTATGACTGCGTTGGATAAAAACCGCAATTTTTATACGTGTGCATGTCAAACAAATTTCGTTGTAGAAGGGTCTAAAACAGCACAAACAACATTTTCCAAAGACCAAAAGCGTGAAAAAGTATAATTAAACAAAACGCATTTGACTAACAGGTCGAACAACTGATGTTCTTTAACCTGCTGACTGCCATTGACGATTGCCAAATAAAATTGATCACAAGATGTTAATATAAATTTAATACGTCACAGAAAAAAAAAAATTGTTAACTTGTGGACAGGATGTTGTGCCACAAACGTTCGGTGTCAATATTTCTTTAGTACACCATATCCGGATTTCGACAATAAATGTCTCTTCAGTGATGTTAGGGATCGAAACGGTATTTGGAAGGCCATATAAAAAGTACCCTCATTTTTTAGAGAAAGTACCCTAATTTTTAGATTAACTCTTCAATTTTAAGAGTCAATATATAGGATGAACGGATCATATAAACCGGAGGGAAAATATGATACATGCCCAAACAAAAAATATAAACGAGTCTAAATTGAAAACTACGTTCAAACCTATGACTGCGTTGGATAAAAACCGCATTTTTATACGTGTGCATGTCAAACAAATTTCGTTGTAGAAGGGTCTAAAAACAGCACAAACAACATTTTCCAAAAGACCAAAAGCGTGAAAAAGTATAATTAAAAAAAACGCATTTGACTAAAGTCGAACAACTGATGTTCTTTAACCTGCTGACTGCCATTGACGATTGCCAAATAAAATTGATCACAAGATGTTAATAAATTTAATACGTCACAGAAAAAAAAATGTTAATTGTGGACAGGATGTTGTGCCACAAACGTTCGGTGTCAATATTTCTTTAGTACACATATCCGATTTCGACAATAAATGTCTCTTCAGTGATGTTAGGATCGAAACGGTATTTGGAAGGCCATAAAAAAAGTACCTCATTTTTAGAGAAGTACCCTAATTTTTAGATTACTTCAATTTTAAGAGTCAATATATAGGATGAACGGATCATATAAACGGAGGGAAAATTGATACATGCCCAAACAAAAAATATAAACGAGTCTAAATTGAAAACTACGTTCAAACCTATGACTGCGTTGGATAAAACCGCAATTTTTATACGTGTGCATGTCAAAAATTTCGTTGTAGAAGGGTCTAAAAACAGCACAAACAACATTTTCCAAAAGACCAAAAGCGTGAAAAAGTATAATTAAACAAAACGCATTTGACTAACAGGTCGAACAACTGATGTTCTTTAACCCTGCTGACTGCCATTGACGATTGCCAAATAAAATTGATCACAAGATGTTAATATAAATTTAATACGTCACAGAAAAAAAAAATTGTTAACTTGTGGACAGGATGTTGTGCCACAAACGTTCGGTGTCAATATTTCTTTAGTACACATATCCGGATTTCGACAATAAATGTCTCTTCGTGATGTTAGGGATCGAAACGGTATTTGGAAGGCCATATAAAGTACCCTCATTTTTTAGAGAAAGTACCCTAATTTTTAGATTAACTCTTCAATTTTAAGAGTCAATATATAGGATGAACGGATCATATAAACGGAGGGAAATATGATACATGCCCAACAAAAAATATAAACGAGTCTAAATTGAAAACTACGTTCAAACCTATGACTGCGTTGGATAAAAACCGCAATTTTTATACGTGTGCATGTCAAACAAATTTCGTTGTAGAGGTCTAAAAACAGCACAAACAACATTTTCCAAAGACAAAAGCGTGAAAAGTATAATTAAACAAAACGCATTTGACTAACAGGTCGAACAACTGATGTTCTTTAACCCTGCGACTGCCATTGACGATTGCCAAATAAAATTGATCACAAGATGTTAATATAATTTATACGTCACAGAAAAAAAAAATGTTAACTTTGGACAGGATGTTGTGCCACAAACGTTCGGTGTCATATTTCTTAGTACACCATATCCGGATTTCGACAATAAAGTCTCTTCAGTGATGTTAGGGATCGAAACGGTATTTGGAAGGCCATATAAAAAGTACCCTCATTTTTAGAGAAAGTACCCTAATTTTAGATTAACTCTTCAATTTTAAGAGTCAATATATAGGATGAACGGATCATATAAACGGAGGGAAAATATGTACATGCCAAACAAAAAATATAAACGAGTCTAAATTGAAAATACGTTCAAACTATGACTGCGTTGGATAAAAACGCAATTTTTATACGGTGCATGTCAAACAAATTTCGTTGTAGAAGGGTCTAAAAACAGCACAAACAACATTTTCCAAAAGACCAAAAGCGTGAAAAGTATAATTAAACAAAACGCATTTGACTAACAGGTCGAACAACTGATGTTCTTTAACCCTGCTGACTGCCATTGACGATTGCCAAATAAAATTGATCACAAGATGTTAATATAAATTTAATACGTCACAGAAAAAAAAAATTGTTAACTTGTGGACAGGATGTTGTGCCACAAACGTTCGGTGTCAATATTTCTTTAGTACACCATATCCGGATTTCGACAATAAATGTCTCTTCAGTGATGTTAGGGATCGAAACGGTATTTGGAAGGCCATATAAAAAGTACCCTCATTTTTTAGAGAAAGTACCCTAATTTTTAGATTAACTCTTCAATTTTAAGAGTCAATATATAGGATGAACGGATCATATAAACCGGAGGGAAAATATGATACATGCCCAAACAAAAAATATAAACGAGTCTAAATTGAAAACTACGTTCAAACCTATGACTGCGTTGGATAAAAACCGCAATTTTTATACGTGTGCATGTCAAACAAATTTCGTTGTAGAAGGGTCTAAAAACAGCACAAACAACATTTTCACAAAGACCAAAAGCGTGAAAAAGTATAATTAAACAAAACGCATTTGACTAACAGGTCGAACAACTGATGTTCTTTAACCCTGCTAATATATATATAAGCTAGTATGTAAACGGGGAAACTATATATGACATATATAACATATTTAAAATATATGATGTACGTTTTTTTGTACCGAATACATTGAGATATTCAAATTTACCATTTCAACGCAGCTATTACTACAACATGTATGACCTTGTTAGTCTTCTTAAGTTCTTTTTGTAGATATTTTATTATGTATTGTATTCCAGTTTCTTATACCACGATGAAAGTTAAAGTTAAAATTAATTTTTAGTAAAACACGTATCTACACAAACACACGTTTCTTTTCAAAAAAATTGAAACTGACATTATGAAGATGCTTGATTTCTTGATTGACAACATATTTGTAACGTTTGGAGGACGCATTTCTTCAACACACTGTCAGAATTCCAATGGGAACCAATTGTGCCTTTCTTCTTGCCGACTTGTTTCTTTATTATTATGAGGCTAACTTCAGACAGGAACTTCTTAGCAAGAAAGATAAGAAGTTAACAACATCCTTAAACTTAACGTTCCGTTATATAGATGATGTTCTCTCACTAAATAATTACAAAAGCTGGTATATATGTTGAATGAATCTATCCCATTGAACTAGAGATAAAGGATACTACAGATGAACTAGAGATAAAGGATACTACAGATACGGTTAGGTCTGCCTCATATCTTGACTTACATCTAGAAATTGACAAAGAGGGTATGTTGAAAACAGAACTTTACGACAAAAGAGATGATTTCAGTTTTCTAATTGTGAACTTTCCATTTCTATGTAGCAACATTCCAACAGCGCCTGCATACGTGGCATACATGTCTCCCAATTTATACGATATTCCCAGGCTTGTATTTCTTATCATGATTTCCTTGATAGAGGATTGCTACTCACCACTAAGTTATTAAACCAAGAGTTGAAATCATCCCTTCGAAAATTTACGGACGCCATCACGAGTTGGTTGACCGTTATTGAAAAAACATTTCACAGATGATATCGGATATGTTCCTTATGTCGTAACTACAATATCCTACCCTTTTCACGAATGTGACCTACCAAATTAGACTACATACCGGATTTGTAATAACATATGCAACACGATGGATGTCACATGTGGAACAGGATCTGCCTACCCTTCCGGAGCACCTGCATGAGAAACACCCCAGTTTTTGGTGGGGCTCGTGTTGCCTAGTCTTTAGTTTTCTATGGTGTGCCTTCTGCACTATAATGTGTCTGTTTGGCTTTTTTTTAGCCATGGCGTTAGCAGTTTATTTTAAATCTATGAGTTTGACTGTTCCTCTGGTATCTTTCGTCCCTCTTTCATATAAAAAAGGACAAAAATAAATAAATGATTAAAAAAAAAAAAGAAAAAAAGAAGAATTTAAAAAAAAAAATAATATGATAACTATAAATATTTTTAAACTACCCCTCCCCATTTTAACAAACATTCCAGTAAAGCCATCTATTTCCGTTCATTCTGAAACACAACAAAAGGCCTTTGGAAACCCTTTCAAGGCAATGATAGTATTGGAGGTAGCCAGGAACTGCAATGAAAGAATAAGATAAAAAGTAAATTTATAATTTTTTTATGAAAAACATTCTTTCAACATGTACTTTTCAATATAGTTGTAAATAAACCAATAAAATAATTCCAGTCACTGGATTATTTCAATTTATCGATCTGCTATGGAAGAGCGAAAAGAATCTAGCACTTCACTTCACGTCCGCTATAATGATGGAGTACCACGGAAACAGATTAGTCGGCATCATATCTTGACCTACATCTAAAACTGGACACTGAAGGTACTTTTGTAAAGACCATATCTTTACGACAAAAAAAGTGATTTCAGTTTTCTAATTTTGGACTTTAAATTTCTAATCAACGAAATTTAAGCAGCGCCGGTATACGGAGTTTATATTTTCCAATTGATAGATAAATACCAGAGTTTATGTTTCCTATATTTCATTATTACTTTAATATATGGGGCTATAAAAAAGGTCAGCTATTTAACCAAGGGTATCAAGTGGTTAAGTTTAAAACCTCAAATACAAAGTTGTACGAATGCCATCTTAAGTTTGTTGACCAAAACCCCGTCCATTTTTCTTTGATTGTGCCATCATCAAATGTGACTTATTACCGAATTGTATTTACCATGAGCAAGGTGACGCGTGCCATTAACGGAACAAGATCTGCTTACCCTTCATTGTTTCTTAGGTATATAGTGGATATGATTGAGTGGACATCTGTTTTACTCATCACACGAATGGATAAAACCCATTTTTAGAATTTATGTTCACCAACAACCTGAAATGGGATATACACATCAACAACATCACCGCAAAAGCAAATAGACCATTAGAGGAGAAACATCGGCAAATTCCCAGAAGGAATTAAGAAAAAGAGCATATCAAGCCATTGTTAAACCAAACGTTGAATATGCAAGCAGTGCCTGGGATCCATATCAACAAAATCCATCAGACACATAGAAATGAAAACGATCATAAAACATCTATACAGCAGAGAATCCAGGTCAGTTACTAGCAAACTGAATGAGCTCAAATTACCACCATTAGAGACCAGACGGAAAATAAAAAGGCTTTGCTTATTTCACATAGCTTTACACCATGAAATAGCCATAAATATTCCAGATTATGAAGAACAACAAAGCAGGGCAACACGGTAAAATCATCAAAATAAATTTAGAAACCTTCAAACTTCAACCAAACCTTCAAATGCAGCTTCTTTCCACGTACCATCTGGTCCGAGACCACAATTGTCGTCCCTTGATTATAGTCTCTAGTGTTGATAGTGGATTACTTGCCATTAATTTTTATATCCCTTCAAAATTTATTCCTCCATGTTTAATGCCTCAAATTGCAAGTAGGAGGGTGAAATTACACTAAAAAAAATGGGTCCAGAATTTTAAAGGAAAGAAGTGATTTGGTCCAGCTGAAAAAGGTTTAAAATTAGCACTTCGGAGGCTGTCAAAAGATTTCAAGACGCCCTAAACATAGAATTGTCCATATTTTGAGTTAGAGCCGATGAAGTTTTCTATAATTTTTATATAATTTCAGTGGCGGATTCAGGAATTTTCATAAGTGGGGGGCCCACTGACTGACCTAAAGCCCCAGTCACACTGTCACGTTTCGGCTATCCCGTTTTGCTACGTTTTCAAAACGTAGCGAAACGGCAATATCCGTAGTGAATCGTATCGATCCGTACTTAAAACGGCTATATGCGTAGTTATGCGTAGATTGATACGTGATCGGTGCCGTTTGTATTGGTCTGCACAATACAAACGTGACTAAAAATGAAAACGTAGTACTAACGTAGAAAAGCGCAGTAAAACGTAGAAGGAACGTAGAAATGCGTATTAGAAACGTACCTGATACGTTCTAAAACGTATTTGATTATAATCACTAGGTGTTATTACGTTTAAGAACGTATCTGCCACGTTGCATTAGGTTTTTGTACGGTATATTACGCTTCATGGTACGCATTAAAAGCTAGGTTTCATCACGTTATTCTAGGCATTATTACGTATCGATGCGTATTACTACGCATGATTACCTTCTTCTACGTATAATCAAACCACGTGTATCTATATTTCTCGCCATTTGCTAAAATAGTTTGTCAGACAACGGATGGAAATGACAAATTATGGATTATTGATACACAGTCATATTTTGAAATTGAGAATGTTGTTAAACAGACACAGACATAAACGAATAGATCGCAGAGTGCGCACGGTATGGGTAAGAGATTGGATAGGTAGAAGATCTCAGTTTGGTTTTTATGCACAGCTGTTGGATGAATTAAGATGTGAAGACACCGTTTCTTTCAAAATTTTTTTGAGAGTTGATCCAACCCTGTTTCAGGAAATTGTTAATAGATTAACACCAAGGCTACAAAAGAAAGACACGTGGTACCGAAAGGCATTGCCAGTTGGTCTTAAAGTAGCAATAAAACCTTCGATATCTAGCCACAGGAGACAGTTATCATTCACTTATGTATTTATTTAGAGTGCCGCACAACACGATATCCAATCTTGTAGTACAAGTCTGTGAAGCAATTATTTCCGAGTATGCTGAAGATGTTATCAACACACCTACGGAAGAAGCTGAATGGCTAGCCATTTCGCAAGAATTTAGTGATATGTGGCAGTTTCATCATGTGCTAGGTGCACTAGATGGGAAACACGTTGCTATCAAATGTCCGGCTGGTGGTGGTTCTAAATACTATAATTATAAAGGATTCCATTCTATAGTTCTAATGGGCTTAGTAGACGCTAATTATAAATTCAAATGGGTTAACGTTGGCGCACCAGGTGCTTGCTCTGATGCACAAATTTGGAATCAGTCAGACTTAAAAAATCATATAATTGATGAGAATATGCACATACCAAAAGCAGAGCCTCTTCCGAATGATGACAAAGACATTCCGTACTTCATCGTTGGTGACGACGCGTTCGCCCTCAGAAGTTGGCTAATGAAGCCCTTTTCTAGGAGGAACATGACCCTTGAAGAGAGAGTTTTTAACTACAGGCTATCGCGATCACGAAGAGTTGTTGAAAACGCATTTGGGATACTTGCAAATCGATTTCAATGCTTACTTTCAACTTTAAAGCAAGAGCCTAACAATGTCGTATCCATTATTCTGGCCTGTGTTTGTCTGCACAATATAATTGCGGGGTATAAAAACTAATGTCATTACCATAGCGTATCATTGGACACAGGATGTTGGTACCAGGCTTAAACGATTTGTATGGTGTTCAATTTTAAAGCTGCTACAGTACATCAAAAAGTTGTTGCACTGCACCGTGGAGTTATGTTTTTCCTCCTAAAAAATCAGAATAGACCCTCTGCTCGATGATACACGATTTTTATATAGCGTATTCGGCCGTGTATAGTACACATTCATCAAGTAATAAAACATTAACATACAAAAGCATAGCATACCTCCCCCACAATCTGTCGTCAATACCTGGAAGAATGCCGACCATCCAATGTCCCCAGTTCTGCCTTTCGGGTGTCATGTCCGCGTGACTAGCCAGCTTAGCCTGCACTTGTTTCTGTAATTCAGAAGACTGTTTTATTGCTTCCTGGGTGTCTTTTTCAACTGGAGATTGCATCTTCTGGTATTTCTTTTTCGTTTTTGTTGTAACTATAGGAGAGGGAATATCTATTGTGCTGGACGTCTCCTCAAGATTACATTGCGATCTAAAGAAAGAAAAAAAACGATGAAAGTTGTATTTTTTGTTCTAAACAATACAAAAAGACACCCTATCTCTACTACTACGGTGGGTTTTGAACGACCTTGACTGGCTTGACACCCTATCTCATAACAAGAAAACAAGAAATGCCGGAAGCACAATCAATCCGATACAATTACTTTTAACTGAAAAGTATTTACAAATGTAAGTGTGATGGACGGACGGACGGACGGACGGACCAAAACATTATAATAAGTCCTGATGTGAAGATATAGTTTCAATTTAACTAATTATACAAAGAAGTAAATGGTTACTGACCTTCTTTCATCGTCTTCTTGACTTTCCTCTTCGTCCTCATGTTCACTGAGAGAATCGACGCAAGCATCTGTTCCGTATTTTGCCTTGAGTTTCTCTTTCAGCTGAAATATTCAGACATAATCGGAACATTATTTATGTATTCGTACAAGATATATCGAGATAAAGTCAAACGTTTGAAATGAAACAGCTGTAAAATGATTTTCGTAGAATCAGAACATTAAGTATCATTTAGAAAAAGAAAAAAGGTACGGGAATTCAACAAAGGAAATAACAATAAAAGGTAAAAAAAGTGAACTGAAATATTAAGTAATAGAAAACTGTATTGCACACGTTTATTCCTCCTCTGGTTTCTATTCTGGCAATATGTGGACCCAAGAAGCCAAATTTTTCTTTGATCCATTTGTCTCTTTGAGTATCATCTTTTCTGCCTGAACCAGATTTATTGCCTTCTCGTGTCAGTCTTCCGAGCTGAGATCTCATTGACTCAACCCATGTCCTGAGAGTCTTCCAATCCTCTACCCCTAGCTCATTAGCTTTTGCTTGCCATCGTGTATTTTTGAGAGCAGTATCTTTGTACTGATAATGAGCTGAAAGAGAAGAAGAAAATCGGTCACATTGATTTTTAAATATAAAGACCATGCTGTAAGTTTATCTATGTCTACTGGTGGGGTTAACATCTTTTGACATTTATTCTCCGTATTAATATTTTAAATTATAGCAAATAAATACATGTACCTTTGTTGTATAGAGGTTCGTTTTCTCTATACCAATCTGCCACCTCATCCTGCTTTTTTGTGGTTTTTCTAATGGCTTGCTTCTTTTGCGCTTCTCTTTATTGGTATTAGCTGGCTGTTCAGTATCACTATTTTGTGTTTGCTCATTTGTTTCTTGTGTATTAGTTGTTTCAGTCTCAGGCGCCACACTAACTATGCGGCCTCTGCCACGCCCACCACGATCCCTTCCTCGGCCTCTGGTCCTCATCAGAACGGTCTGGTTTGAAACACACTACAAGATAAATCAAATACCGGTAAGAGGAAAATTGGATTTAAAACGGACAATGTGCAACGTAGAATATTTCAAAAGAGCAATTATTATAAAAGGGAAAGCATTGACAATGTTCTAACCAAAGCTTTAAATGTTTTTTCATGATTCATGTATCCACTCAACAAAAATCTTATCTGAAAGAAAAAACAATAAAATCTTTCTTTTGAGTACAAACAATCTAAATTTTTAGACCATAAAATGGGAACAAAATAATTTAATTACAATTACAGATGTATTAATAATTATAAAGTGTACCTCTATTAATGTCTCCAGATTTGTTTTAGTTACTCTGCTCCCTCTTTGCATCTCTGTCCTTTCTAAATTTTATTGAATAATGATGCCGTTTCATGATAAGTAATCACAGCGTAGTGACACGTGATACTGCGTGCAATAAACTTGCTAAATCGTAGGAAATCGTGCAAAAGCGTACTTGAACCGATTTAGAAACGTACTAAACCCTAGTAAAACGTAGTGAAACGTAGTAAACCGTAGTAAAACGTAGTTTATACGTACTGAAGCGTATTAAAACCTAGTAGAACGTACCCCTTGTAGTTATAAAAAAACCTAGCAAATCGTAAAAAAAAAAAACAATACGTAGAAGAACGTATCAAAACGTGGCGTAAACCTAGTTAAACGTACGGACCGTTAAAAATGACAAAAAAAAATGCCATGAAACGTAGCATTTCTACACGTACTAAAACCTAGCTGTCGAAACGTGACAGTGTGACTGAGGCTTAAAAGAGGGGGCCCGCTCCAGTCACGCTTCAGTGATTCCCTATATAAGCAACCAATTTTTTTAAGATAATAACGTCAGTACCCAGAGTCTATACTTCAAGACCAACGTGTATTATTTGTGAAGTTGATCAACTAGAAAAGAAAGGATGAGACGTTCTTGTCAATAGTTATTTCGAGCCACAATCATTTACATTTACACAAAAAATATAAATGTTATATATATATATATATATGCAATCAAATGGATAATTGCCATAACAAGTTTTACACTGATTAAAAAAAAACAAAGGGAAGAGAATCGTTGCTGTATATTGATAAACAAAATCCCCAAAATATGAAATTTCACAGTTTTCCGCCTACTCGTAACATAATAACATTTCCCTAAATATTCCCATTTGTACTTCTTTAGTTCATTCCGCTTGAAGTTTTAGCTAGAAATGAGGTTGTGAGTTCGAATCCTGCACGTGGCAGGTGACGTTGACTCTAATCTTTAATGACTAGTGTTGTCAGTTTTTCTGTCGAACTTAACGACATCACATACCCAATAGTGGTGAAAGCAACGCAATATCCAATGGAGATTATTTCCAAGGTATTGTGTTTAAAGTGAGGTGAAATATACCAAATGAACATTTAAACTCATTAGTGGTAATAAGCTGACAAGACTGAGCAACATGAAACCCACCAAAAACCGGGGGTAATCTCAGGTATATCTAAATTTCTGTTCCCCAAAGACTCGACATTGCATTTCAAATTGAAAGGATGAATACTAGGAATCCACTAAAAAAAGCACACTCTGTTTCCACCAAGTGTACAGTTACAAATGACTAATAACCTCATCATAGATACTAGGATTAAATTAAGTTTTTTACGCCAGACGCGCGTTTAGTATACAAAAGACTCATCGGTGACGTTCAAATTCAAAGTTAAATTAGATAGGCCCAAAAATGTACGAAGTTGAAGAGCATTGAAGACCAAATTTCTAAAAGTTTTGCCAAATACAGCTTATGTAAGCTATTCCTGAGGTAGAAAAGCCGTAGTATTTGCAAAATTAAAAAGTTTTGTAAACAGTTAATTTATAAATATGACCATATCAATGATAATTCATGTCAGTCAAGAGCTGACTACTGTGCTGGCTATACCCTCGGGGAATTAAAACTCCACTCCAGCAGTGTCATCAACCCAGTGGTTGTTAATAAAATCATCATAGATACCAGAATTAAATTTTGTATTTACGCCACACGCGCGTTTCGTCTACACAAGACTCATAAGTGACGCTCGAATAAAAAAAAGTTAAAAAGGCATATTTAGTACGAAGTTGAAGAGCATTTTGGACCAAAATACAGCCTAGGTAATCTATTCAAGAGGTAGAAACGCCTTAGTATTAAACCGCACTTAAAGTATAGTATAATAAACTCATCAAAGATACTAGGATAAAAAAATTATATTTACGCCAGACGCGCGTTTCGTCTATAAAAGACTCATCAGTGACGCTCAAATAAAAAAATGTTTTAAAAGGCCAAATAGAGTACAAAGTTGAAGAGCATTGAGGACCAAAATAATATTAATATGTTGGGTACATAGAACTAACTATAGGGTATTGCACAATCTATTCCTACTTTTACAATGGACAGGTACAAATGATAAAAATACACTTGAGGTATAGTATAAGACATGCAGTATCTCAATTTTTTATAGATACTTTAGATACTAACTAACTGCAAAAGTGTTAATAGTCTGAAATAATACATACAAAGTCACAAAAATAATCATTTAAAAAAGATTAAAAAAAACAAAAACAAAAATCTAAAACTTTAAACAAGTGAACAATACAAAAAACAACATATATATACATGGTCGTCATGAATGTAACAAACCTTTGAATTAATCCCCAGATCCAAGATACAAAACTATTCGAAAAACGAAATATATGCTTTTCAAAGAACAAAACCAAAAAAATGTGGTCATGACTGTAAAGTGTTTTTTAGTTATTATCTATAATTGCATATATGTTCCATATTGAGTATTCACTCTATTAATTACCGGAGCTCACAAGGAAGTTAACTGATTTATGTCCTTCTGTGTATCTCCAGATCCAATACAAAGTCAATTCAAATATAAAATAAAAGAATACACGAAAACAAACCCGTCACATCCTTTTCATTCTAATTTCAATGAAATTGAACATATATGTTCTATACTGACTATTCATTATATTATTTACTGAATTTCTTTAAGAGAGTATCGTATTTTTCTTTATATTTGTCTCTATATCCAATCTAAAGCCTTCAAATATGCGATAAAGGTATACAAGATAACAAGCACGTCTTGAAGATTGTGTACACGGATGTAACTCAACTTTGATTTAAAACCAAAACAAAACGGAACATAAAATTATGTTCTTGATGGTATATATTTGTTTATAGTATCTACAGGAGTTCATTGAAAGGAGACTGTATTTTCATTTTTACCTACTGATTTTTGTCTTTAAACAAAGAAAAAAGTTAATTAACAGTCACAAAGCAATATTCTCACAGAGGGGGATTTCCTGATGTCTTAATTGTGATGATAAAACGAGATGTATTGAGATTACCATAGAAAAAAAATTGAACAAAAGACCAAATAGACAATCAGATTTTCTATATCAAGTTCTAACCCACGCATTAGTATTCTATTAAAAATATGATAATCATTTATATAAGAGACATGTATTGTCAAAATGCGCATCTGGTGCAAGACAATTGGTACCGTTAATTGTATTATTGCAATTTGATTTTATCGGTACAAAAGCTCATATACACCTTACGTATGGAAAACAACCATTCCTGAATTTTCCATTTGTAGAAATAGGTGGATTAAACCTGGTTTTATAGCTAGCTAAGTCTCCCATTTTTATGACAGTCGCATAGAAAACATAATATGGATAACAATGTGTGAGCAAAACAAACAGGTATATCTTTTAGGTAAAAACGTCAAAAATTTGTGTACAGCAGTCAACATTGTAGTATAATCTTAACAATCAATAAAACAAATAACTGTTTTAACAAAGAAATACAAAACGGCAAATAGACAAAGTACATTAGCAAACATAAAAGACATCAAAATTTACCATAGCACAATGGCGGGATGTATAAGTACCGATCCTCGTCATAAGTATATAATCAAAAATGGATAAACATAAAGGCAAAAAATGTACATTGACACAAAAAGGTGAGGACATATTCTTGACTCATCAACTGTCTGCTCATACTTAGCGACGTTAAGTAAAGCCTGAGAAGAGGACCCAAGCACTTGAATGCCGAATGAGTTGGGGAATGTATATTCAATAAGCAGGTTAAGTCGGTATATTGCTGATAAGGATGAAAACATTTATAATTTCAAAATTGAAATCGTCTTGCTTGTCATAGATTCTGGAATTGAAAAGACGTTAAATGTTTTGAAAAACAAGGAAGTGTTCATTTGAAGAACATCTGAATCGGAAATTCATAAATTTGGTGGCCCAATTTTTATATTAAAAAAACGTTTGGCATTTGAATTCAATAAAATGCTTACCAATATCTATAAATCGAGTAATTTTACGGTATTGTTCTTGTTCTGATTCTGTGCATGGGCTTTTTGTTGGATTGGTAATGACACACTTCTGGTGATTGTGATAACAAAATAACCTTATTTTGAATCTAACATTGCAATAATTTCTATTAAATCTGATTGGTTATATTTTTTTTTATAGACCGCACATTTAACTTTTCAAAATAATCGAAAATAACATTACTTTAAGCAGCAACATTTTCAGTGCAATATCTAATAAACATGTATTTTATTAGAATAGTTTTATTTAAGCTATTAAATATCAATAAAATGGTTGCATTCATCAACACAGCATATTTTAAACGATTTACAGGTACCTTATTTCAAGGAACATTTTCATCGTCATTGATATATTTTCTTTAATTTGTGGGAAAATTAGAAATTTCGTTTTGGTATAAGTTCATTCGATGTAGGAATCGCAAAATATGTTTATAATATCGACGAAGCGGTGGCGCTTTATTGAGAGTAAACGATTCCTTTGATTTGTCTTTTACAGCTGGATTTATAAAGATAGATCATTTGAGTACTGCTGTCTCTAATTCTCCCCTTAGTTTTTAATTTGTTAAGATAAAATAGCTGACACAGACTTACTTTTCATACATGACTGATAAACACTGAAACAGATGTTAGCAAACATGCTCCCGTGTGGCCTTCATCATAAAGAAAACAAATATTGCAGACAACACCAAACGACAACCACTTGATTCAGACAGGCATATTTGAAGGGGTATAATATGTTTGAAAGCGCTCAAAGCAACAAAATAGGTCTTAAGATATCAGATTTAAAAAATGATAATAATATTGTCACAGAATTATCAAACCTATATTTGGATACCAATTGTACTGAGATGCACATTGTAAAAACTTCCCTAATGATAAACACTTAATCAGAGATGTCTACAAAAGATACAAAATATGCCACAAATTATTATATAGCATACTATACTTACCGAGTTTAAAAGTTTTCAGTTCCAAATATTTTTTGAAACAATACACATTCAAGTTAAAAAGATTAACAACACCAAATCTACTGAAACAGTACTGAAAATAACAATACCGAAATAGTACTGTCAACATCAGTACTGAAACAGTACTGACAAAATTAGTACTGAAACAGTACTGTCAAAATCAGTACTGAAACAGTACTGTCAAAATCAGTACTAAAACAGTACTGTCAAAATCAGTACTGAAACAGTACTGTCAAAATCAGTACTAAAACAGTACTGTCAAAATCAGTACTAAAACAGTCCTGTCAAAATCAGTACTGAAACAGTACTGTCAAAATCAGTACTAAAACAGCACTGTCAAAATCAGTACTAAAACAGTACTGTCAAAATCAGTACTGAAACAGTACTGTCAAAATCAGTACTAAAACAGTACTGTCAAAATCAGTACTGAAACAGTACTGACAAAATTAGTACTGATTTCATTGAAAGTATAACATTATAAGTTTTCAGTCTTTCCTTACAGTACTGATATGCACAAGGGTAGAAATGTACCAAAAAAGTATGGGTAAATTATTGGTAGTGTAGCACATATTCAAATAAAAAAATTCAAAGGAACCTAAATTACTTTGATCTAACACCATTTGCAGAATCTACATGCTAGTTCAAAGTTGAATGTCATCTTATATGTACTTCAAGACTTCTCCAAGACTTCTTCAAGACTGAGTTCTTGATCGATACACAAATTATTGGTTTCACACTTTGAAAAATTGAGATCTCGACTTTTGATCTTGTACACATCTTCTAGCTTTTCAATGTTGAATTTTGTGCTGTCACACATTAGCATCAGACATTTTAAAAAGGCACGTTAAAGATAGTATTTGAAAGTTCGAATTATTGATTGAAAAGGGATAGCAATTGCATGGAAATATACATAGCCTAGGAAGAAATGCATCATATATGTTTGCCTACTGTTGTAATAATACAGGATGAGGTGGAAAGTACCTCTTCTAATTGGAATGAAACGAATGAAGATTTATATATATTTCATGGACTTCAATAGAAGAGTTTATTCTCCTCCTGTCTTATTGGGCAATGTCACGAATGGGAGCCAATTTTTCATGCTGTGGCACCGTAAAATTGCAGATCTCTATCTTTTTCTCCCTTGATTATTAATATTCCGAAAAAAAATCGAAAAAAGTTATAAATTTTATAAATGCATTGAAAATTTTAGGCTTACGCTTTCTATTATAATTTATCGTTATGTAAAGTGTTTTCTCTCTCTCACTTCTATTTACATAGAATTCACACTTCCTATCCTCAAATCTCCGCTATACGAGGACCAATATGAGCTCCACGTAGCAATTTGTGCATTAATGGTTCATTGCAAAATTATTGTGTGTGTGTTTAATGGAAGGTTTAGACAAACATCTTGTATTGCTTAACTGTTTTGATCTGCAAAATTTCTTAAAATTTCTTGGTACAAGATAATTGTTTGAGCATGCACCTGATTTTATGGTCAGACAAACCTCCTGCTTATTTGCAATGTTGGTGATACTGCTAAATTGACAACACTACAACACTATGAGACAGGAATACAGAAGCATAAAAAAACGCAAGAATATTTAGGATAGATAAATACATAAAAAATCATAAAAATACACGAATTGGTCAACGCCTGAATAAAGTGACGTATTTTAAGTGACATTACCACAGGTTTTCTAAAAACAAACTTTTCTGTTATCTCTAATTTTGCAGTGTCTCTACTGCAGCAGATGATCGGTTATTTTGAACTTATTTGAATATATTTTTTTCTTACCATTTACTATATTTTCGTCCCTTCATTTATCATAACGTTGCTACAAAATAACTCGTTATTCAATGCATCTGATCTCTCTGCTATTTAAGTTCATGAATGTACTCATTTTTAAATGACCGTTCAAGACGGGACGTTTCATGGCAGTCTAAATTTTTCCGACGTTAATCCCGGACGCCTCTCGTACAGAACCTACCTATTGTGATTATTACTTATTTGTTCTCGTCCTGAATATGTATGGACAATTTGCATCTTTACGTTAAGCAATAACAACCAATCAATCACATTTTGTGTTGTAACCTCAGTTTGTCTTGATTGATGTAATGACAACCCTACAGAATTTATGATAACACATACACCAAGCTGTTCAATAAAAAAAAAAAAAAAAAAAAAACCGATCCAAATTTGTCATTCCAGAGTTATTGGACTTCGCCTGTGAAATAGACAAAGAAAGTTTACATGTCATGTTATACTAGGACTTGTGTATGCATGTACCGGTCAATGAATTTTGTCCCGGCTGATAAGGCTGCTAACAGTATCGTTATTGTTTGAGGTTTTTACATTGAGGTTCAGCAAAAGGAAATCACGAATTACCAACATTCTAACTCACTCCATTATCGGAACATGGCATATCTTTTACCATCTAAGCCGAATATAATGAAAGTTCCAACTATGTACTGGCTTTTGAAGCTGCAAAAACATTTTATATTTAACATTGACATTAAAGCCGGAGGTTTGGCATGCCACAAAACCAGGTTCAATCCACCATTTATTTTCTTAAAATGTACTATACCAAATCCCGGTAAATTGCCATTTTTATATTATAGTTCGTTTCTGTATGTGTTACATTTAAATGTTGTGTTTCTGTCGTGTCAGAGTTCTCTTATATTTGATGCGTTTCTATCAGTTTAAAATTGCAACCCGGATTTGTTTTTTTCTCAATCGATTTCGAACAGCGATTTACTACTGTTGCCTTTATTTATTACTCATAAAGATTTATTTCGTCTTCATTCAACTGACCAACTACTTAACTGTATATTCTTCTTACTAGTACCTTTTTTACAATAAAAAAACTGGTTATAACTTGTTGAAATGAAGCCTTAGAAAATAGTGGAATTAATAACATTTGGTGTGCTAAAAAATCGTTTGGTTATATTTAATAACTATTATGCTTATATTGTAGATTTCGAATCTACTCAAAGTTGTGATTTTTTTTTTATCTGTATAGAACTTTGATTCATAATCTCATTATGAAAAAAAATACACACATAATAATATGGGCATATAAAAAGTCAGAAATCGAATATATATATGTTCAGGTCATTTTTTAGTAACCACAAGCAATAGAGCTGAGGCAATTGGACCTGTTTTGCTTTGATAACTACCCTTGGATTTTTTAACATTTTTATCGACCTGGAAATTCCGTGTATCGTCAAGTTATCAGAATTACAATTGATACTATCTGTGCACCATTTATTGCGGACATGATTTTGTATTGTTATAAATTACAATTAATGACTAAAATCAGCAGAGACGATCGAAACAACATTTGATACGAAGATAAATTGTGATATATTGACAATAATGTTATATTGGCTCTCAATAATGACGACCTCAGTATGTACATTAAAGTTATTTATCCTGCTGAATTAACTTTAATTAAAGCCAATACTAACAATGAACATTGCCCTTTCCTGATTCCTGATATCTATATATATTTCTAACGGGAAGCTTTATACCTAAATGTATGATAATAGAGATGATGTTCATTTCCTATTGGTAATTTTCCGTTTTTAGATGATGACGTTCCCTTTTCACGATCTTATGGTGTTTTTATATATATGTATCTTGCAGACATCTTATACGTTCAGGTAATTCACATCCAATCTTTCTTTACAAAGCAATACAATAAAATGTCGGCATTCACCTCAAACACCTTTAAGGTGGTACCTAACACTACAGGGAGATAACTCTAAAATCAGCTAAACGTTTTAATTACGTTGTGTTGTTGAGGGAATATTTAGCTTTTGAATGATCAAAATTAGTGTTTGTCAGTTGCTATACAACCAGTGTATTTTTTCTGATAAAATGGTTGGTTCAAATGTTTTGAAATTTTTATGTTTTTTGTCAAAGGGTCAAAGTAAATGAATTATCAAAATTTGAGAAAAATTAAACGAGCCAAAATAATTTTAGTGAATGTGTTTGGAACCACCTTAAACATACTTATTTAGAAGATATTGTTACAATACTTTTGTCAGGCAACTAAAGATGGCATATGTTGGTAATGATATTGATTCAATTATAGGGTCTCTGCATCGAAAACACATTTATTCTAAAGCTGGATGGTGGCATGATACGATTATGTTATTTAAGAAATAATTCATGGGGGCTTGAATATATCGTGATTTTACCACGGGTTGGCCCTTTATGACAAATATTTTACCCTGAGCGATAGCGAGGGGTAAAATATCGGCATAAAGGGCCAACCCGTGGTAAAATCTAGATATATTCAAGCCCACATGAATTATTTCGATTCTAATAGGATAAATACGGCAATTCTTTTGGATCGAATGGCTCTAGGTGGAGGCAAATATTTGCCGTTCCCATAAATAAACACACTTATAAAATGGCGTTAAAGAACGGAGCAAACGAATTAGTGACATGCTAAAACTATTTACAATAACGTATTTAGATAGTTTATCTAACTAACTGCATAAGTGTTTATAAAAAATAGTATTAAATAATACATACAAAGTCACAAAAATAAAAAGATTAAAAAAAAACTTAAAATTCAAACAATCGAACAATACAAAAAAAAAATATATACATGGTCGTCATGAAACCCGAAATCCAATACAAAGCTATTCGAAAAACGAAATATATGTATGTAGAAGAACAAAACAACTAAATGTGGTTATTACTGTAGAATGTTTTTAGTTATTATCTATAATTGCCTATATGTTCCATATTGAGTATTCACTCTATTAATTACTGAAGGTCACAAGGAAGTTAATTGATTTTTGTCTTTCTGTTTATCTCCAGATCAATTACAAAGTCAATTCAAATATGAAATAAAAGAATACACGAGACAAAAACCCGTCACGTCCGTGTTCATGACTTACACATCATTTTCATTTTAATTTCGATGAAATTGAACATATGTTCTATACTGACTATTCATTATATTATTTACTGAAGCTGTTTAAGAGAATATCATATTTTTCTGTATATTTGTCTCTATATCAAATCTAAAGCCTTCAAATATGCGATAAAAATATACAAGATAACAAGCACATCATCATGATGTGTACAAGATTGTAACTCACCTTTGATTTAAAACCAAAATGAAATCAAGGAATTGTATATTTGAGGCATTAAAATAACACATAAGGCCTTCCCGTTTCACGGAATAATAGTTCATTCTTGATTTTGGGCTTCTCTCTTCTGTATATCTTCTCCAGCAAGATGGCCCCTTGAATTTAAAAGACCGATCTAAATGACAGGAAATGGACCTCCGTCATGATTCTTTATGTTTTCATCATACTTACGATTGAGTCAGACATGGATTATAGCTCTACGGGTGCTCTGCGGGTATCCCGACTGATCTCGAGCCGCGTTTCAATTCCCTTTAAATATACAATTCCTTGATAAAATGGAACATACAATTATGTTCTTGATTCACTATTTTTTTATAGTATCTACTGGAGTTCATGAAAAGGAGACTGTATTTTTATCTCTTATGTTTGTCTTTTTTAACAAAGAAAAAAGTTAATTAACACTCACAAAGCAATATTCTCACAGAGGGTTTTTTCCTGGTGTCTTATTTGTGATGGTAAAGATATATTGAGATTGCCATAGAGATAAATTTCAACAAAAGACCAAATAGACAATCAGATTTCTATAACAAGTTCTAACCCACACATTAATATTCAAATACAAATATGATAATCATTTATTGCGATTTGATTTTATAGGTACACGTATTAACTGTTCTACAGTCTTCCCAATACATTTCATTCCATTGTACGGACTAAATTGGTGATAGTTGTAAAGATACTTAATTGTGGAATTGTTGCTGCACTGTTTCTGCTTCATGGTTTATCTATATACATATTGAATATTTCAAAGGAATTAAATCAGAGTCGCTTCTTAGTATTAAATTTGTGTCTTAGTCTCAGTGATATAACAATTGGTCTAGAGTTCCTCTTTCACAATGTTCTGCGTTTTATGAATTCACAAAGTGCTCCATTTCAGTATCAGTTGATGGCGATTAGATATTTAACTTGTGGAACCATTCTCTGGCGTCATATGCAGACTTTATTGATATGCATCGAGCGATTAAATGCTACATTTACCACGAAGAAAGGAATATTGGTGTATTTAACCAGTAACAAATGTGTTGTTCTATGTTTCATTCTTAGTCACTTTATTGCTGTGTTGTTGTTTGGTGTCGAAACAATTGGTGGACCAGTTCAATCTGACCCTAAAAACACAGCTACGCCATTGATTGTTTTTTCATTCGACATTCTTATTTTATGTATAACTGTTTCAATTATCTCTGTTTACGGGGTTGTGGTTTACCGAATAACCCATGCACAAAGAAATGTTCAAACAAGTGGATTAACGGCTAGTCAGTTTGCGAAGAAAACAAGAGACACAAAAAGGATGCGTAAAAACGTAATCACTCTCGGTGTGATCATAGCACTCGTTTTAGTTACATTTCTTGCACGAAGTTTTGCTGTGCTCTATTTGTATACCGTCAATGAATATGAAAGAGATGATATCGTATTTATTATTTGCAATAATGTGTTTGTTTTGATAAATCCTTTGCTAGATCCCGTTATATACACCCTACGGATCAAGAAATTTCGTGACCATCTTCGATGTAAATGCATTAGGAACAACTCTGTTTCTCATTCAAATGCTTAAATTTCAAATTCAGTGATTTTAGACGATGGCTTTCGTAATGTTTTTAGACAATGGCTTTCATAAAAGTTTTAGACGATGGCTTTCGTAACGTTTTTAGACGATGGCTTTCGTAATGTTTTTAGGCAATGGCTTTCATAAAAGTTTTAGACGATGGCTTTCATAACGTTTTTAGACAATGGCTTTCGTAATGTTTTTAGACGATGGCTTTCATGAATTTTTTAGACAATGGCTTTCATAATGTTTTTAGACAATGGCTTTCATAAAATTTTTAGACAATGGCTTTCATAATGTTTTTAGACAATGGCTTTCATAATGTTTTTAGACGATGACTTTCATAATTT